>JAFIDM010084129.1:11033-22966 GCA_023159025.1 Thereuonema tuberculata | reverse complement strand
TATTTTAAGACTATAGACGATCTAACTTTTGCAGGATCACTACTGACAATCGATTCAAAAGAATTTTCGATCTCCCATAAGTTGACTCCTCAATCAATCTTTACGGCTCCAGTAAAGGAAAGCGTCTTCTGTACTTACCATAACTGTAGTTTTTCAGTTATAACTTCTCTGCCTATTAAGAAGACTTTCAAGTTTAAATGCTTTAAGATTGCCGGTGTTGGGCCTATCTCAGCCGCGCATGGTGCGCCTAGGTCGGCACGAGGCTGGCGATACCAGACTCGAGACACAGTCATTGAAAACAGGGCAATTCTGACGGGGCTTGGTCGTTAGGCCAACGGCTAGTTGGAACGGAACCATCGGCATTCGAAATTCGTCCAAGTCCCTTACTTTGCTAGGTATAATAAAAAGTGAAATATCCGCTCCCTTATGGGGGTCAGGGACACCAAATTTGGGGTGGGTGGAAGGCGACACGAGGGCCTAAGTATACACCCATGACCGACACAAGGCCCTTCCATATATTGCCTTTCTCGCCCAGAAGTTTGCTGGTGCTGGATAGTAACTATACATGTGACAAACCGACTTTGATAATACAGTGATACTTCGTGAGGTTTATAATTTTGTATAGCACAGATTTTTCTTCATAAATAAATAAATAACATTATAAACTAAACAGTGGATTTTTATTAAGCAATAAATTGTTTTATCTAAGCCGTTAATTTGCGCCAAAAAATGATATTATTTAAATTAATAATTAAAATTTTAAACAATTCAAATAATATTGTCACTTTGATTATTTTTTTCATGTTTTATCAAAGATATCATCACCGTATCTGCAATCTGAGGGCAGTTTCAATACCATCTATTATGTCTAGTTTTGGCATCATGGAGTAGGTTCGGTTTTATTTTATTCCTTTTTCAAATACAACTTTCTATAAACCAACAACAAATCTAAAACAAAATAAAGGCGTATTCATGGGCATCGCTGCTTCTGCATAAATTACTGCCTATGTCATGAAATACGTGGAATATCAGTTCATTGACTCATCTAAAGATGATAATTTCATATTACAAATACGCTGATCATATCTTTGCTATCATCAGTCGTAACAAAATACATAATGTAATGGACACCATCAATGGAGTTCGTAACTACATCAATTTTGAAATATAAATAGAAAAAAAACAATGCCATTTCCTTAATTACTTAATAATGAAAGAAAATAATAAACTTCAATTTACAGTATTTAGAAAACCCACCTACGCAAACGAAATAGTGGGTTATAAATTCAACATACCCATCCATATCAAAACAAATATTTTATATAATTATTTCTCTTGATCCCTTAAATTATCCACTAAGAAGGATCTCCTTCAGATTGACATTTATATCAATTTTTTCTACAATCCAATTATCCTATGCACTTTATCCAGAAATGTCACAATAAGGCCAAATATTAAAAGCATTATCCTAATAAACAGAATAACTTACAAGAGAACAAAAACTGTGCAATTATTCCATATGTGCAAGGTATTAATCATACCATAACAGCCACTTTAAGAAAATATAATATTCGAGTTATCAGCAAAACAAATAATAAGTTAAGATATCGCGGTTCTAATAATAAAAAAGACTTCACAACTCCACCAAAGTAGTATATGCCATCCCATGACATATTTGCGATAAAAAATACACAGATTGAAACAGCACCAAGCTAATTATAGAAATAAGGACGAATTTAAATCCATCTTATATTTGTATAATAAGAGCGCTAGCCACCCCCCACCCCCAATTTCAATCAAATTGAAATAATAACCAGGCACCCAACATATTTTCTCTCGCCTTAAGAGAGACCTGGCACATTGCCATCTTCCCCTACCATCTATCCAATAACATTACAAAAAATTATTTAAACTTATCTCACTACTCCCGATTTCACAGTTGAAAATAGCCTCAAGCTGGGCTGAAACCTGTTATTCTGTTTTAACCTTTTTAATACCACGAAAAATTACATTAGTGATTTGATTCAATTTTATTACCTTTGGGATTCTCACTCAGGATAATTCCAATTTAATTCCAATCTCCTAAATTTTGATAATCTCTTTTCCTTAATTCGTATCACGTGTGAGTTTTATAGTAATTTATAGTAACCCATTCACCTGATTAGAAACATATAAACATATTTCGTTCTCGAGAGAGAAGCTTATGAAGTGTAACAAAACATACAAGTATACACTTGATAAGGCTCTCTCTCGAGAACGAAACTAGTTGTGATTAACTTACTTGTATTAAATTGTGTATCATCATCAAAAACAGGTGTACGGCTCGTTTATATATTTATAATGAATTTCAGTACACATAAAAGTCTTTATTTAATCCATTCACCTGATATTTATACAATTTTTAAAATAGTGAAATAAATTTAAGTAAAATTGTTGAATTTCGTGAATATTTATAAAACAACCAATGATAAACTATTAAAAAGTTACCAACTCTAACAGTCTATTGCTATTTTTTTTCCAACAATCGTCAGGTGACAGTTTGAACCCTTGATGTACGATGTGATTTCTGGGATTGTAAACCGTTCAGTTTATTTCTCGTTATTTTTTTCCTGTATTAGCATATATTGTAACTTTTCCCCCAAAAATATTTTTTTTCTTTTTTTATAGAAACAAGAAAAATTACTGATTGTATTTGTGCAAATAAAGTACTTTATATTAGTTGTGTTGGATGTTAAACCTACGGAGAGCTGTTATAATATAAACCCTAGCTCCAGCAGAAGATTACTTGTAACTACACGCTATAAAACCTTCGTGTGAAAACTAAGTTGTGAGAAAAACGACTAAGACAGATTTTTAAACAACTGAGTATATATTCTCTTAAAAAGTCTGTTACAAATATTTTGTTATCCTTGTTCACTCATATGAAATTACTGCTTGTAAATCATATTCTTCTTAACTATTCAGTAATACGCTTGGATAACCTCGCTTCTTTAAGTATAGTTACTTTGAACTCTTGACTCTTTAACTTTATACTCGTTACTTTTCTTAGCTAAACTGTTGTACTTGAATGAAAGTCGATGGTCAATGTATTCGTGTCTTTGGACCGTCCGTGTTAAGGAGAATCAAAGACATACTTACAAAACTTGTTGTTGAATCATCTTCGATCTAACCTCTTGAATATCCGATTACTTGAGTGGATAATTCGGTTCCTCTTCGTTGGATTCTTCGGCTTTCGAACCCTTTAGAATGTTGTATAGTGATCGGGATTATTTCCTAAATCCTTCTCTCCAAAGTAAACTTTAATTCTGCAGTTTAATGCATGTCAATCTTAGTTACGCATTTCCTATTGCAGGGACTAGGAACATTGGCTCAAGATAATTCCTATTATCTTCGATGAAACAACGTTGGAATACATATTTGTTTTACACCACGGAAAACAACTCCATCTTTTTCTTCCAACCTCAGAACTCATTCAATGCAACAATACATCTCGAGTTCACTGTTCAAAACAATCGTTACTACTTGGCATCATGTGTATCTCTTCTTTATTTGAACGTGATTGTTGCGTTGTTCTTTTGTCTTTTATTTCCTTCAGATTATTCACGATTATTTTTGACTTCTCTTGGAATTGTCTCAGGTTTGAAATACGTTAGAAAATTGTTCAGGTAAGATTTTCTCAATTCAAACCTACAAGTTCTCATATCACGCCAGGAAAGTTTTATCGACTAAGTTTCAAACAGATTCTTCATGCTGTGTGGTTGGTAATGAAAGGGTTAAAGCTAATTCCTTTCAGTCTAGTATACGGTGCTTTTGCCTTTAGGAACCTCTAATTCTCTGCCAATGCACCAGGGCGTGGCATCAAAACATAGTCTGGATCAGTTGCATTTCAGTGATCGGTGGCATTGAGATTAATGAAGGCCATCAGATTGTCTGGTTTGGGTGGAAAAGTAATCGATAAATTTTTCGATGCATCATGGAAAGAATCAATGGCTCTGAAAATTATCCGAGGAAAATAAAGTCAATAGCAATTTGCAAACATTCTTTGTAATTAACGAACGAATTGAAAGTAATCTATTATTTACTTCTAAATTAGTTTTCCACTTTAAAATAATCTGTTTAATTACAGCATTAATTTTAAACTCTTGTTATTGCATATTTTTAGTTGTAATTTTTTTTCAGATATAAACAGATTCATTCAAATAAGAATGCCTTTTTGAGTCGAGCTGATACTCTGGGACGGCCGTTTCGAGCTTGTTGGGCTCTCCTCAGCCAGAGCTAATCAGCCAGTGCAAGACTCAAAAGGCGTAGTGGGGAGGTTTCTTGTTTTATATTTTCTTACTTTTAGTTATTGAGGGGTCACTGTCTCCATCATGTATATAAACAGATTAGTCCTGTTATTTATAAACTAATAATTTTGTCACTGTCTTGACAAAAGTTAGACAAAACGTTTTTCAATTCAACCTCTTTATGGCACTGTTTTGTCCTCATTTGGACTCGCCAGACAAATTTGCTCAATGCTTAGCAGGTAGTTAAGTCCTCACTGAGTTTCAATAAAAGAAGGCTATTCTTGTTTGTTTTGTAAGAATGTGAGAACAACGATGAGATTTAGCTTTTAGCTCTGAACTGTTATCAACTGAAAAAGTCAAGATAAATAAGAAACAGCTAACCCAGATTATAAACGAAGACAACTCGAGGCGCGATGGGAAATGGTGATTCTTTTCAATTGCATTCTTCGCCACTGCAGTTTAACTCCTTATATTAACAGAATGCCATTTCATAAAGTATCTGACAGATTGTTGCACTTAACAACTTGGCAATTCAAAGTACTTTCTGAAAGTGCTCTTAAAGTAAACATATGAAAGAAAAGAAATCACAACAAGTCTTTCGCTGATAAAGCATCAGAAGCCGCATCATCACGTTAAATATGAGTAAAATGACCTCTATATATTGACAGATTACTAAAAGCCACATTTAGAACGAGATGCATATCTGTTTTGAATAGTTACATTGCTTCGTTACTGAAATTAAAAATGAAACAAAGACGCAGATAATTATAATAAAATTAAAAGATACTACGAAGGAGGAAGATCTTAGTTTACGGCACACCTCTGTGATTCGGTGCGGAACAATACACCACGTGGTTTTTTTAGTATCTCTCATTTGTTAAATTGTGCGGAGAGATATATCCTTTGACGAAGAAACTTAAGGTAAGACGATTACGCTACTTACAATTTCACTAACGCACATTTTCAACCAAAAAATATTAAGATTAGGTTAGCTCAATTAACTCCCCTAAGGCACATTTTCAACCAGAAAAAATTAACATTAAGTTAGCTAAAATTAACTCCCATAAGGCACATTTACAACCAAAAAAAAATTTGATTAGGTTAGGTTAGATTAGGTTTGCTTAGCTGCAGGATGTATGTTTTGAAAAATAACCCCGATATTTCAAAACAATGCAATTTCAACGATTTCTTCGAAAAAAATAGTTCCTTCAACGAGGTGTGCCGGACCTTAGGATCTTACCTACGAAGGTATAAGATATGTTCTTAATGCTATTTTATTTTTTAGTTTCATTTAATTTTAAGTTCAATCTGAAGCATGTACAAATTCAGCTTTGATATTTGATATTTTCATCTGTTGAATTTGAACAATTACTGTTCGGTTTTGTTACGAGAGCCTTCAACGCTTTTGCGCATGTGTCAGGTTTCTTTCGATTTCTTCAAAATAGGGGTGAGGAGAAATAAAGATGGGATGTTTACTTTTTATAGTGTTAGTTTACTAGTAGCTGCGTTCTATTTGCGCTTTTCGGGAAAAAATTATGGAAAGAATCAATATTGTTGCTAAAATGCTCCACCGTTATTTTTTTCTTAAAAGCGAAAATGTCCAAAAGAATTTCTTATTAAAGTGCTCATCTCAGCGTATCACCCCTCTGCGGAGTAAAATCGTCCGCCAGTGATAGCTCTGGCTTTTTAAAACGAACAATAGCTTATTTTCTAAATATTATTTGTTTTTCTTAAATGACTTAATTTGACGTGATTTGTGCAATACTCATTTTCTTTTATTTGCTAGTTTTAAAATTTAAGTAAATAAAATGTCTCTACTCATTTTTGTTTCAGTTGTTTATGTTTAAAAAAAGAATAATTTTTATTTCCTAATTATTGTATTTCTTTGTCTTTCGCTTTGTTTTTATTTATATTATTATCCCAAAAGATATCCTTCGAAATCGCTCACTCCTATGAAATGCAGGTTAACATTATTGGAAGCAGGAATGTAATGAATTTTTAATGTTTACTGAATGGTAATTCTCTACTATTGTTGTATTGCTTGAGCGACGAAATTTGCAGACACTGAAGTAAAACATAACAAAACTTTCGAAAGAACTTGAAACCTGCTTTCCTTAAAGCTTTCCTTTGTTCTTTTGTTAATTATATGAAATTAATTCAATCGATAAGTTACAATTTTTTCTGCTGCAGACATTTTCCATTTTATGAAAGAAAAAAAAGAAAAATTAAATTTTTATACTTTACTTACTATTTAAATGTGTTTCATTTTAATTAGAGGAAGGTGACCATATTTCGGATACCATTTTGTTTTTAATCTAAAGAATTTAAAATATTGAAGTTTTGGTTAAGAATTTTACTTTGTTTTCTTCTATAAATAACATAATTTTAGATCCCGAACTGGTAAATATCTATTATAAAAAATAGATAGTTTAATTATTTTTTTTGCATAACATTACTGTTTTTGTTGTGAAGCAAATGGGGTCTTAATTTCGGATACCTAAGAATTTCAGGTTAATAATTATGATAATATAATTAAATGAAACCTACAATGCAAATACAGTAAGTTATTTATTTGAGTAATGACTTTATGACATTATAACAAAATTAACGACATTATACATTAAAAATAATGACAGGAATACAAAAATAAAAATATCAATATGTTTATTCAAGACATTCTGCGCAAATAAATTTAGCCTTATTTTTAAATCCTGTAAAGATAGAAGAGGGATACAAGAGGTTCTATGTTGCTGTCTACCGTTATTTCTTCTACACGAACTTCAGCCTTTAGGGGTGCTTTCTATAGCAAACGGATATCCGAAATTAGGCACCATTGACTATCCGAAATTAGGACGTTATGACAAATATTTTTGAATCAACATTTGAAACTAACCTTAAAATCATATACAACGATGCGACTTGCCACTTAAACGAACGTCATTATACTCTTTAAAACAAATTATTAGAACTTACCACTTGCGCTCCAGCTGTGTTCGAAGTTGGCATCTTTAATAATTCACTTTTTGTAATATTTTTAAATTATTTATTGTTGCATACATGCAGATCGAAGGCTCACGACGACAAGACAGATTACATATGGTGGCCAGAGCTTCCGCTCATGGTAGACACTAATGCAATCTGATGACCAGTATGCGATTTATCACGCTATCCGAAATTAAGACACCATCCGAAATATGGTCACTTTCCTCTACTATTAAAGCTTACAGATAAAAGAGAATTAAAAGATGGATTAATATCCATTGTTCAAGAAATTGAATTAGAAATCGATTCTTATCGATTCTAAATTTTCTGATGCTTTCTCGATAAGGACCCATTTAGAAAATTTCACTTATAATATACATTGTAAAATTTTTATTTCATATAGTAAAAATATACTGCGAACAAATGGTCTTTATAAAATGAAATAATTTAGGGTGAAAAATCCAAACAAAAATCTTTAATTTAAAGTTTAAGTTTACTGAACTAAATAAACGAAATGCGGGCCAGGTAGCCGAGTGGGTAAGGGCACTTGGCTACGGGTTGGAGGTGGCGGATTCGATTCCCGGCCTCGGCGGAGGACGGGAATTTTTCCACGCTTCTTTCTCCTCCAAACGGGCCCTAGGGTCTACCCAGCCCTCTATAGAATGGGTACCGGGTTTCTTTCCCGGGAGTTAAAGGCGGGCGAGCGACGGGCCGACCCCCCGTCCTCAACTTTGTCCCGTAGGTTCTGAGCACTGGAGCCTACCCTCCAGCTGCATTGCGCGGTCCTCTGGGCCTGATCGCAACTTTAACTTTAACTTAAATAAAAGAAATAATAAATCAAAACTGTCCTTAAAGAAAATGAAAACTGTGAATATTAGATAATAAATGTGCAGTGAAGTCTCCTGAGCACCATCTGTAAGAGCATAAATGTATTATGTATTTAAAATACCCCGGGACATTATTGAAAAAAAAACAAAAACACTTGCATTTATCCATCACATCAAAGAGCGATGATTTATCGGTCTACGTCTTCAGGCCATATTTATAACTCCGTAAACTGAACCTGTTTGAATAAACAATCCAATAAAATAAACAATGCTTTAAATACATAATCTGTAAGCAATGCAATGCCATTATCATTCTCTCATCTTCATATTATTACTACAAACAATATATAAAGTATTTACATTGTTTCTATCATTTAAAGTTAGCTTCTTTTCTTCTCGGATTTTCTTGAAAAAGGATAATGTATTATCATTCATAAATAATCCTCTTTCTTTGTTAATCCATGGGAAACTTTGCATCATATAAGCTTCAATTATATATATCTACTATTCCTATCATGAATTTTGAACAACACCTCTACGTCATGTGTTTCTTCAAACAATGTTTCGCCCATTCAGAATATGTATTTGTAAACCATTGTTTATATTACTGGATTGCGTATTCAAGCAGGTCCAGTTTATGGAGTTAACATGGCCTGAAGAAGCAGACGGATGTAATGTTTGCGAAATATCACTATTTAGAGTTACCGATGATGAATAAATGTAAGTGTTTGATATATTGTTTATGAGCTTAATTACAAAGTTTCATATAATTACATTTCATACAATTATAATTACGGTTTCAAAACAATTATATTTATTGAATGAATTATATATTTAAACATCATAAATGTAATGAACAGCAAAAATTTAACGTCTATAATAATTTATAAATAAGAAAAACCATAACTGGACAGTAAATATGCTTTCGCACACTGAGCCAACATCAACCGGAATCCTGAGTGGCTGTTTCATCCTTATTGGGAATCATCAGCAGGATGTTAGGCTCAGACTTCGCAAAAGTAAATAGAAAGCATTCTTGCTCCCGGGAAAGGCCAAGAAGGCCGAGATCAAAAACAACCAAATAAAAAAAAAAATCCCGTAAAATCCACAGTACTAATTCCTTGTCCTTTCACTGAAAGATACTGAGGAATTTAATTGTACATAAATAACAAAACAACAAAAACATAAGTGCAATGAAAAGAAAAAATTTAACGTCCATAAAAATTTAAAAATCAAGAAAAAAATCTTAAATGAACAGTAAATATGCTTTCGCACACAGCCAACATCAACGGGAATCCTGAACAGCTGTTTCATCCTTATTAGGAATCATCAGCAGGATTTGCCCTTGAACATCTAATTTTCTAATAATAATATTAGTATCAAATTTATAACTATTATTATTGTTATTACTATAATTTATACATTTATTTATTTATCGGCTCCTACAATCGATGTCTCACCTGATTGGTCCTCAGCACAGGAGAACCTAGGTGAGATAGGTGTTTTGGTTCTGCGAATCCAAAGCTTTTATATATATACCTATGTTGTTGTAAATAAAGTTAGTGAATAAGGTAGTAAAATCAGTAGGTACCTGTTAACTTGTCTCTGTCCAAAGTTATTTTAACCACGTGACAATATTGTTTATTACCTTGGTGATTACTATTGTCTATTACTTTATTCCATTGAATTCAATTTAAAGGTTGCCATTGAAAGTTCCTAAAACATTTGTGATTATCTTATCTGCTTTCCTAGAGCATTCGTTCGTAGTTTTGAATTTTTTGTTTGGTTGTTTCCACTTATGCAGATTTTAACATGAGTAATATTAGTAGAGTTACAAAAAGGCCAGATACACAAACTATTTAAAAATGTTGAAAACATTAAAAATACTTAATTATATGACCAGGTTTCGAACCGGACTCGCCGGCGGTTTTCGAGTAGAATTTGAGCACGATGCTTACAACAGAAATTCATAACAATAACGGATCTGTGAATGGACGGACTAAATATCTAGTTTAAGAACATTTACATACATATGTGTAGACATATATGCATATGCACATTCCATTTACAAACCAATTCCTTTGAGTATCTATTTCGTATCTCAATACGATCTACAAATCACTGATCACTAGTGAAATCACGAGAAATCACGAGACTCTATAGGTTGTGAGAAGTAGCAAAGGAAAAAACCAATTTTCTTCTGTTCTAAAAGTTGTTTATGCTACTAAAAGAAAAAACTTCACCAAAAGCCCAATCATTAATAATCTTAAGTAACAAAAAAAAAATACAAACAAATAAAAAAATATTCGTAAGTAACATCAAAAATAAAATGAGTGAAATCTGAAGCCTTGAATCATGAATAGCAGTGAGTCATTCAAATTATCTATATTTAATAATCTCCATTAAAAAACATGAAACGATCTTGATTAGATTTTTTTCAAAGCATCCAGATTAATGAATACTAGAAAAAGCAAAATAAATAAATAAATAAATAAATAAATAAAAAATCCTTTCTATTTTTCAAGTCTGTCATTGTCACTAAAATTTTCACAGTCGTTGCTCTGCTAAATTTCAACGCTTAAATAAGTTTAATATTATTAAGCAATTGATTATAAAGTTAATTAAATATAATTCAAATCACTGCTGGAAAATTTTACGCGCAATGTAACAACGTACGTAATCACGGAATGTGTTTTGATAAACGTAGCGAAATTAGCTTATTAGACTCTCTTCAGCCAGGACTATCCAGTTAGCAAAAACTCAAACAAGAGAAAGGTAGCTGTTCAGATGTTCTTAATAAGCAAAAAAATTTTACTTCTAAGGGGTCACTTATTAATAATAAAAAAGTTATATTTAATTTACAAATGCATATCAAAATACATATTGTAACATAATCAGATCTAATGTATATTTGTACATTAAGTAAATTCTTTAAAATAAATAAATAACTGTGTTCTTTCTCAGGCCTAAGAATTTCGTTATAACTTCAAAAAAAAAAGAAATTTAGATTTAAGCGTACTAAAAACCAAACCACTTTATGTCTAAAACGGAAAATGTAATGAATAATTTTCTTTTCGATACCAACTATGATTCAAATAACAAAATCATCAAATGAAGGCAAGTAATTAAGTTTTTATACTAGATGTTGAAACTTTCCTAAGTGTATTTTGAGCTGAATACTTTGAAAGAAAACAAATATCGTCGACTCAGTAGGTAATCTTTTTAATATTTTTTATTGATCTACGCTTCAAAAATTTCATTTTATTTTTAATATCTTGGCTTCTGGATTACATAACGTAATCGTTATTTATTGGGGTTTTTTTCCCCAAGGCTGATCTTTTTCTGAATCTCCAATACTTCGAAATGTTTTCATATTTTAATTGAAATTTTCCATCAATTTCATAAAAAACATAACTTCTTTCCATTCGGTCATTAAATGAAAATATTGAGAGTGTTTTTGTTATTTAAAGAACTGATTGAAAATGATTTTTTCTATTAGAGCATCTGTGTGAAAGATTATAATAAACTAATAGCAGTAGAATATTGAAAATCTCACCTTAGACGAAAATTCTAAAAATATCAAATAAAATATTACACGTTTCTCTTTAAAGCTGTTCTACGAAACGAAAGTCTTTACTGTGTTCATTTTGTCCGTCCATTCGTTCATTCAATAATGCCTATGATTTTGATACAACTTTCCTTTATTATGGAATTTGTCATTTACTTGAAAAAATGTCAGCCAACGTTTTCTAGCCAGTAATTAAAGGAATAAAAAAATATTATTCAGTTATTTACTTTTTCTGTAGCTTTTTATTAGAAGAAGAAATTATGTAACTTT
>JAFIDM010084129.1:0-10933 GCA_023159025.1 Thereuonema tuberculata | reverse complement strand
AGCAGAGCAACGATTGTGGAAATTTTAGTAACAATGACAGACTTGAAAAATAGAAAGGAATTTTTTTTATGTATTTATTTATTTATTTATTTATTTATTTATTTATTTATTTTTTTGCTTTTTCTAGTATCCATTAATGTGGATGCTTTGAAAAAAAATCTAGTCAAGATCGTTTCATGTTTGTTAATGGAGATTATTAAATGTAGATAATTTGAATGACTCGCTGCTATTCATGATTCAAGGCTTCAGATTTCACTCATTTTATTTTTGATGTTACTTACGAATATTTTTTATTTGTTTGTATTTTTTTGGTTACTTAAGATCATTAATGTGATTAGTTAAGCATGTGATTGGGCTTTTGGTTAAGCCTTTTCTTTTAGTAGCATAAACAACTTTTAGAACAGAAAAAAGTTGGTTCTTTCCTTTGCTACTTCTCATAACCTAAGTCTCGGCCATGATCAGTGATTTGTAGATCATATTGAGATACGAAATAGATACTCAAAGGAATTGATTTGTAAATGGAATTTGCATATGCATATATGTCTACACATATGTATGTAAATGTTCTTAAACTAGATATTCAGCCCGTCCATTCACAGATCCGTTATTGTTTTGAATTTCTGTTGTAAGCATCGTGCTGATATTCCACTCGAAAACCGCCGGCGAGTCCGGTTCGAAACCTGTTCGTATAATCAAATATTTTTAATGTTTTCAACATTTTTAAATATTTTTTGTGTATCTGGCCTTTTTGTAACTCTATTAATATTACTCATGTTAAAATCTGCATAAGTGGAAACAACCAAACAAAACATTCAAAACTACGAACGAATGCTCTAGGAAAGCAGATTAGATAATCTCAAATGTTTTAAGAACTTTCAATGGCAGCCTTTAAATGTAATTCAAGGGAATAAAGTAATAAACAATAGTAATCACCAATGTAATAAACAATATAGTCAAATGGTTAAAATAACTTCGGACAGAGACAAGTTAACAGGTACCTACTAATTTTACTATCTTACTCACTAACTTTATTTATAACAACACAGGTATATATACAAAAGCTTTGGATTCGCACAACCAAAAAAAAAAAACTTTCTCACCTAGGTTCTCCTGTGCTGACGACCAATCAGGCAAGACATCGATTCTAGGAGCCGATCAAAAAATAAATGTATAAATTACAGTAATAACAATAATAATAGTTATAAATTTGATACTAATATTATTATTAAAAAATTAGATTTTTAAGGGCAAATCCTGCTGATGATTTCTAATAAGGATGAAACAGCTGTCCTGGATTCCCGTTGATGTTAGCTGTGTGCGAAAGCATATTTACTGTTCATTTAAGATTTTTTCTTGATTTACAAATTATTATGGACGTTAAATTTTTGCTTTTCATTGCACTTATATTTTTGTTGTTTTATTATTTATGTACAATTAAATTCCTCAGTATCTTTCAGTGAAAGGACAAGGAATTAATATGTAGATTTTATAGGTTTTTTTTTATATTTGGTTGTTTCTCGGCCTTCTTGGCCTTTCCCGAGAGCGAGAATGCTTTCCATGTACTTCTGCGAAGTCAGAGCCTAACATCCTGCTGATGATTCCCAATAACGATGAAACAGCCACTCAGGATTCCGGTTGATGTTAGCTCAGTGTGCGTAGGCAAATTTACTGTCCACTTATGGTTTTTCTTATTTATAAATTATTACAGACGTTAAATTTTTGCTTTTCATTGCATTTATGATGTTTAAATATACAATTCTGTGGTATAATATTTATTTTATTTTAATAAAATAAAGTTAGTAAATATAAAGGCTTTAAATATATTTTTAAAGTAAAATTAAAATCGTAGTAATCAAAGTAAAGAGTTTCACAAATGAGAAAACTTTCTGCGGAAGTGCCGGAAATCAAGTTAATGAGAAGTTTGGTTGCTATAGGAACGACGAGCAACAACGGATTACTTCGTGAAGCCGAGCTAGGACACAGACGTGTTGAAACGATGCTGGGATGTTAGACAAATCCATTGAGTTATCAGATTTAAAATCTGATGAAGCTAAAGTAGCTTTAGATGGCATCGGGCTTCTTATATATTAAAGTAATGTTAGTAAGCTTTAAATTAAATTATATTTGAGTTTCGTTCAAGTAGAAATCCAAACCAATATGGCGTCTGAATGAATAAGCAGATGGCAACTAGATTCGTTCAGAACAAACGAAGACCATATCACAGAAGGCGATTATATCTGGCAGACATTACAAATGTATCACCACGGAACGATATCTACGAAGTGAGAAGTAATATATCAGAATGAACTCAACTCATCCTGTAAGTATGAACTTATTCAAAGATTCCAGGGACATAGCTGGTTAGGCATAGATGAAACGAACGTGAAAAAATAGCTCACCTTGCGAAGTTGGAATAAGAAGACGACCGGGATTAATTTAATGTAAAATAAGAATAATTCCGTCATAGATTAGAACTTTTAAATATTTAAATCTAGTGCGGATAAAATAAATTTATCTATAAATTTATCTATCGAGCAAATAGATGTGAAACTTAGTTAGATTACATCGAACGATCTGATTCAGCATCGATAAGGATAGAATAATTATTGAATAAAATAACAGTGTGAACAGTTTAAACAGCGAGGATTAAACAAATGTGTTATATAATTTTAGTATTTAAAAGCTATTGAGAAATAAATTCAACTTGTGCTATAATTAAGAAAGCTGAATGAGTACCAATAAATTTATTGATCGCCGATAGAATGAATTATGAATTATAAAATAATTCACTGTTATATGTAAGCAAATACTAAATTATACTAGATAGAATAGCCTATAATTTTAACTAGTGATATTTCGCAGACATTACATCCGTCTGCTTCTTCAGGCCATGTTAACTCCATAAACTGAACCTGCTTGAATACACAATCCAGTAAAATAAACAATGGTTTACAAATACATATTCTGAATGGGCGAAACATTGTTTGAAAAAACACATGACGTAGCGATGTTGTTCAAAAATCATGATAGGAATAGTAGATGTATGTAATTGAAGCTTATATGATGCAAAGTTTCCATGTATTAACAAAGAAAGAGGATTATTTATGAAAGATAATACATTATCTTTTTTTCAAGAAATCCTGAGAAGAAAAGAAGCAAACTTTAAATGAGAGAAACAATGTTAATTCTTTATATATTGTTTGTAGTAATAATATGAAGATGAGAGAATGATAATGGCATTGCATTGCTTATAGATTATATATTTTAAAGCATTGTTTATTTTATTGGATTGTTTATTCAAACAGGTTCAGTTTACGGAGTTGTAAATATGGCCTGAAGAAGTGGACCGATAAATCATCGCTCTTTAGAGTTGATGTGAATGCAAGTGGGTTTTTTTTTTCAATAATATCACCGGGGTATTTTAAATATATAATACATTTATGCTCTTACAGATGGTGCTCAAGAGACTTCACTGTACATTTGTTATCTAATATTCACAGTTTTCATTTTTCTTTAAGGTGCCAAGTACAATTAAATCAAAAACACAGTTTTGATTGATTATTTCGTTTATTTAGTTCAGTAAATTTAAACTTTAAATTAAAGATTTTTGTTTGGATTATTCACCCTAAATTATTTTATTTTATGAAGACCATTTGTTCGTAGTATGTTTTTACTTATAGAAATAAAAATTTCACAGTGTATATTATATATGAAATTTTTCTAAATGGGTCCTTATCGAGAAAGCAGTGTGTAAAGATCAGAAAATTTAGAATCGATAAGAATCGATTTCTAACGATTTCTTGAACAATGGATATTAATCCATCTTTTAATTCTCTTTTATCTACAAGCTTTAATAGTAATTAAAATGAAAGAGATTTGAATATTAAGTATAAAAATTTATTTTTTATTTTTTTTTCTATTAGAAAATGGAAAATGTCTGCAGCAGAAATAATTGTAACTTATCGATTGAATTAATTTCATATAATTAACAAAAGAACAAAGGAAAGCAGGTTTCAAGTTCCTTCTAAAGTTTTGTTATGTTTTACTTCAGTCTCTGCAAATTTAGTCGCCCAAGCAATACAACAATAGCAGAGAAGTACCATTAAGTAAACATTAAAACTTCACAACATTCCTCCTTCCAATAATGTTAACCTGCATTTCATAGGAGTGAGCGATTTCGAAGGATATCTTTTGGGATAATAATAAAAATAAAAACAAAGCGAAAGACCAAGAAATACAATAGTTATGAAATGGAAATTATTCTTTTTTTAAACATAAACAACTGAAACAAAAAGGAGTAGAGATATTTTATTTACTTAAATTTTAAAACTAGCAAATAAAAGAAAATGAGTATTGCACAAATCACGTCAAATTAAGTAATTTAAGATAAACTAATAATATTTACAAAATAAGCTAGCGTTCGTTTTAAAAAGCCAGAAATATCACTGGTGGTCGATTTTACTCCGCAGAGGGGTGATACGCTGAGATGGGCACTTTCCTAAGAAATTCTTTTGGAGCCTTTTTGCAATAGTATTCATTCTTTCCATAATTCTTTCCCGGAAAGCGCAAATAGAACGCAGCTACTATTGGGTCGCTGCATAATTATCAGGCGTTTTTGTCGGCGGGTTTTTTGTTAATAAAAATTGCTGTTTTGTTTACTTTTTTTAATAAAAATAGTATTTTGTTTTCAGGTTGTATTAATGCGTGTCGATAATCATACTCATATTCGTCATATTATTATGCTTTATTACTTCGAAAAATGATAGAAAGCAGCGCTGTCATTTCGTGATCTTTACGAATTTTTTGGCGAAGGAACAATTAGCGAAAGTCGATGCAGGGAATGGTTTGCCCGTTTGAATCTGGCGACACTAGCTGTTCCACCAAACACACCACATTGCCTTCTTACAGTGCACGTTTTTCGGTATTGCTTTTGGTGAAACTCCTGGCGAGGCGAAACGCAAACCTTCTTTCTTTTGACGTTTTTTAAGAGAAGCCATGATTCATCCCCAGTGACAAGATTCTTCAGAAATGGAGCTTGCTCGTTTGGTTGCAGCAAATCAGTAAAAATTCGCACATATTAGGCTTTATTGTTGTCGGAGAGTTCGTGAGGGACCCATATAGCCACTTTCCATACCTTTCCGAGCTTTTTGAGACGACAAACGATGGTTGAATAGTCAACATTGAAGTCTTCGGACAGCATTTGAGATGTCAAGCTTTCGTCCTCTTCCACGGCTACCAAAAGTGCCTGGTTGTCGAAATCCCATGGTTGACCTCTTCCTGGCTTATCTTCCATGCTAGTGTCGCCAGATTTGAAACAGGCTAACCATTCCCTGAATCGACTTTCGCTAATTGTTCCTTTGCCAAAAAGTTCGTTGAGATCACGAAATGACTGCTCTGCTTTCCATCCTTTTTCGAAGTAATAAAGCATAATATGACGAATATGAGTTAGATTATTGACATGCATTTTTATCACCTGAAACTAAAATACTATTTTTATTAAAAAAAGTAAACAAAACAGCAATTTTTATCACCAAAAAACTCGCCTATAAAAACGTCTGATAATTATGCACCGACCTAATAGCAATCTAACCTTCTAAAAAGTAAACATGCCCTCTTTGTTTCTCCTCGCTCCTATTTTGAAGAAATCGGAGGAGACCTGACGCGTGCGCAAAAGCGTTGAAGGCTCTCGTAAACAAAACCGAACAGTAGTTGTTTAACTTCAAATTCAGCAGATGAAAATATCAAATATCAAAGTTGAATTTGTACATGCTTCAGATTGAACTTAAAATTAAATGAAACCTCAAAGAAAAACTGAAACTAAACAAAAATATACTCATGGACAAAAAAATTAGCGCACCAAGAAATAATTGCGGGATCGTAACGAAACTTGCAATGAAGGTACATGTCGGGGAGATATGCAAATGATTAGAAATGCAGCGTGATTGCGCATTACGTATAGCCGGTAGAGGGCGTTGAACATCGTACTCTGTGGAGTATAAAACAGGTAACCAAAGCTTGTTTAAGTGTGCTGAATCATTTACAAAGGAAGAGTTGAGGTAGACATGCCATTACGCCGTGTTCGAAGACAGTATACGCAGTTGTCGCAGTTTGAGAGAGGGAGAATCGTCGGGATGCTGGAAGCTGGGTGGTCAGCTAGGCAAGTAGCTCATCAATTAGGCCGCTCTGATTGTGTTGTGAGGAGGTTTTGGGACCAGTGGACCCGAGAGATGTCGTGTACACGAAGACCAGGCTCAGGACGCCCTCGACAGACCAGTCGTCGAGAAGACCGCCACATAGTCAGAAATACACGCGTACAGCCAACTGCTTCATCGGCCGCCATCCAGGCACAGGTAGCACCTTCACTAGGGGCCGCTGTGTCTTCTCGAACCATACGAAGGCGCCTGGCTGAAGGACAGTTGGTATCGCGGCGCCCATTACGTGTGCTGCCCTTGACGCCCACCCATCGACGTCTCCGTTTGGAGTTTTGCCGCGCACGAGGAAACTGGACTGCAGCGGAATGGAACCAGGTCGTCTTTAGCGACGAATCCAGATTCAATCTCGGCAGTGATGACAATCGTGTTCGTGTGTGGAGAGCCCGTGGTGAACGCTTCAATCCTGCCTTTGCTGTACAGCGACACACCGCTCCCACAGCTGGTGTGATGGTATGGGGTGCCATTGCCTACAATACACGGTCCCCCCTAGTATTGTTCCGTGGCACCATGACAACCCAGCGGTATGTTCATGAAATCCTGCAACCACATGTGTTGCCACTCATGCAACGGCTCCCAGGAGCCATTTTTCAACAAGACAATGCTCGGCCTCATACGGCAAGGGTGTCACAAGACTGTCTCCGCACTGCTACTACCCTTCCTTGGCCTGCCCGATCCCCAGATTTGTCTCCAATCGAGCATATCTGGGATCATTTGGGACGACGAGTTGGGCATCCCACGAGTTTGAACGAACTAGAGGCAAGGTTACAGCAAATATGGAACGAAATGTCTCAAGACATCATACAGAACTTGTATGACTCAATGCCCGATCGTATCGCATCGTGCATTCGCGCTAGAGGGGGTCCAACGGACTATTAACTCCTCCGTTATTTTGCCTTTTTCTCTGAAAAAAATTATCCTTTTTCTTTGATTTTCTAATCATTTACTTATATCAAAGTAGTCATTATGTATGTAAATTTTCGTTTCATTTTGACGACTCCTTCTTGGTGCGCTAATTTTTTTGTCCATGAGTGTAGCATTAAGAACAGTGCAAAAGTCAGAGTTAGGGTTGGTAACTTTTTGATAGTTTTTCATTGGTTTTTTTATAAATATTCATGAATTTCAAGCAACTTTACGTAACTTCTATACTGGGAAGATTTGGAATTACGCATTATTTCTTTTAGATGCTTAATATCTTCCTATCCATCCTGGGTGAAACACTCAAAAGGGTTTCGGTTTGTTTCTTAAAACATTTAAATTTAACGTTAACCCTTCCAGGTAATATTGAGAGGCATTTTTAGCTAAGTGTTGTTTTATCATTCCGTCAATCATCAAATTCAGAGCTGTGGGCATCTTTGATGGATAGCTTTGATGGATGTCAAAATTTACAATCATCAACAGATGAGCCGTTAAGCTTATTCAGTCTTCAAATAAAATTTGGTGTTCACTAAACATATTTGCACAAAACTTCACCGATAAATCCTTGATAGCGTATCGTGTTTCTAAAAGTGGCTGGGATTGGCTAATAATATTTACCGTAATTTCCGGATGTCTGCTCGTAGGCGCAATACGCTTCAAAATGGCAGCCTCCATGGAGAAGAAAAGAAACATGTGAACAGAATTATTTTCTTGAAGACACGAATTGTCAAGGTAAGAATCTTCACAGGTATTAATCGTATCTAACATTATTTTCGGAGCATTTAATAGGAAAAAAATTCATTTAATTCATCGTCAAAATCACATGAGTCGGTTTCAATTGAAGCCGACGCCAGCCATCTTTTAAGAAGTTGAACGGCGCGAAGGCTGATGGGAGTTGACGAATGATTTAACGGATGGAAAATCGCGCAGCTAATATTTGACGACTCATCAACGATTTAACGACTTCTAAACGTAACGAGTATTGGTGTAAAGAAACTGTGGATTGATGGGAGATCTGACAATCCTCAAAGTTAACGAAAGCTTGGTGCCACCTTCATTGTCTTCTTTGTTTGAGATCTTTCTAAGTTTATTTGTTTCGATGAAGCACATTCTCGAAATATTATTCACTATTAAGCATGAGATAGATTGGTTTCTTTTTTTTTTTTTTTTTTTTTTTTTTTTTTGGGAAATGAGGCTTACAAAAAAAAAAAAAAGATCAAGAAGTGTAAGTGGAAACCAAGCCCTAATTTCATTTTGTTTGGATTGTATTATTAAGATAGATTTTTCTAAGGAACTAATGGGTGTTAAAGATTCAGTTTTGTAGAGGTATTAAATTATGAAAGATAATTTAATTAGTAATATTTATATAAGTTGTGTGCTTGAAAAGAATTTTTTTTTTTATCGAGAAGCAAATTCAGATTGTGAATTTGAATTATACAAATGAGCCTCGTTACGTTACGAGAGGGAGTGAGATATAATGAGCTGCTTAGCCTCACTCTGGGGTGAAGTCTCTCTTTGTAAAGTCTGTGTGAAGTCAATCGGGTTTTATCAAGTGAGATCGCTCTGGTCTGTCGAACGAGTCTATATGGTCTGGAGATAAGAAACTAAAATGCTACTTTGAACTAAAACTAAAATGTTACTAAGATGGTACTACTGAAGAATTAGACACGAAGAAAGTAATTAGAAATTACTAGAAGATAATTCAACAAAGATGAATACTGATACGGATATTTTTTATGGTTTCCTTATTTTATCCAAGTATCGGAAAAAAACAGCGAACTGCTACTAAATTTCTTTTCAGAATAACTAAAAAAAATAAACCCCGCTCTGAACACCAATTTGACACAGTGGAAGCTTTCCGTTATTATTTAACTAGGAATTGCTAAATTACGATCATGTGAATGTTCCAAGATGACGGGCTACCGGGCCTAAGATCTTACCGCCAAAAGAATAAACACCTGATATAAGTAAAAACAAGATAAACCTCTTAATTGCAGAATAAACCACCTTTTCTTTAAAGCTAAAACTAACTGGGAAGCCAACAAAACATTATTTGTTGAGCTACAATGTATTTTCACTAGGTTATGAGTTTCTTTTTTACCAATACTATATTATAAGTAAATACCTAAATCAAATAAACACAGACAAGATTTAAGTGAAAGAAATAAAAAAATGTTTTATATTTTTTTTTCTTTCCACTTTTCCCTTCCTCTCTGACTTATCTCCTTTACAAAACTACAAATAATTGCATGAATGAGATTCATTAATCCCCTCCAATTAATTAATGAGAACGACCCTTTCCCTTTCTCCTTTTTTTTTGTAATTCCTTTTAATTATAGTTACAAAATCCCCCACCCCTTTCCAGGTGCACCTGCAAAAAACATATACAGATCAAATAGTAATCCCTTCATACCACACCAAATCCCTTGAATTAATAATTTCAAAATACACACTTAAAATGGTTGATTAACAAATATAAGGTTATTCTATGATATTAGTTTCTTTTAAACATTCATATTAAATGTATCAATTTAAAAATAGTAGAGACTCATTAACACAACCTTTCTTAAAATTACACTTCCCTCAAAATTATACCTTTTCTTTTGAAAATTACACTTTTCTTAAAAGACAATGGCTTTCAAATTAACACCTTTCACCTAGCATGAATTCCTTTAATGTCTGAGAAAGTTTGTGTAACAATTGTTATATATGTTATATATTCAAATACGGGATATGCAGCACAGTCTTTGCATTTCTCTTTCAAACGATTTCTACACCCACACCGAAATGACATCACCCTGTGTTTAAATAAAATGTTTATTTTTTTTTTCAGCCACGGTGATTTTCCCCTTTTCCAAGACGAAGTAACACTAAATAGATCTCTGCTTAACGGATGTAAATTCACGTTGATTGAACTTCCTCCCCACCTACTCGTCGATGTTAGGAACGCAATCAGGATTCGTAATGTCTATTAGCTGGTTCCTTCTTTTGGGATATAAGATTCTGTTCCCCTGTTTCTAATTAACTTTATCTACTTACAGAGTTCGTCTAACTTTTCGTTGACGGCTCTCGGTGACTTCGAAAGGTGACTTGTTTTGAGCTCCGGATCCTTGAGACTGTAGCGGTCATTTTGGGTTCCAAAAGCTTCGAATTTGAGCATTTTATTCATCACACACACACCGTCGTCTGGCACTAAGGATTGATCCAAGCTCGTACATCATATATTTTCTGTCACCATATTAAGTAGGGTTCACGCACCTCGCAGTTTTGGTCGGTACCCGTCCCGTCACCTCGGGACATCATGACCTTCTCTAAAGCTCTGCGCATCACTACTACTTGGCCGGAGAAACACCTTTGCACCTCTCCCCGCTTTTCCCGCCAAAACCATAAGTTTCGGTTTTGCACAACTAATGAACTTATATGAAATTGGTCACCTGACCACAATTCTCCCGCCACCATATATTCTCCATAAATCCCGTTTTCTCGTGAGAAAATAGCAACTTGGTAACGGAGATCATGTGATCAGTTCATTGCAGGACACTGTCTTTCCCACGCTTTCTCCTTCTATAATTTTACACGCACACGCGCACCAAAAATCGTAAAAATACACAAATAAATTCAGGGTACATATATTTAGTTTCCTACCATGGGATTTGAACGAGAAACATTGATCATTTCCTTTTAATTAACAATAATTATTGAAGAATTTTACGTAGGCCTACAAGCACAGAATTTATCACACAAATCATCATGATATTGAAATATTTTTTTTTTTTTTTTATTTTAATTTTAATAATTTTACAATT
>JAFIDM010084032.1:0-10650 GCA_023159025.1 Thereuonema tuberculata | reverse complement strand
GTTAATTTCTTTTATTTTCTTATTTAACATTTCCTTATTTAAATTAATGTTATTTGAAAATTACTTTGATGTTAGTTAAGGAATATTGAAAGGCTGCTCGAGGGAGTTAATCTAAGCCCTGAATACATATTGTATCTTACACTATTAAAAAATTCGGACACTCCCTCCGCCCCCAATACGATTAGTGTAAGTCCAGTCGATCATTTGTTACATTGGAGAGGATATAAAGCAGGCCGAGGAGGGTAGCAGGCACTAGAGCAGCCAATGCACGTGCAAGTGTGAAGCAATGAATTTCAAATAGAATATTCGATTGATTGTAAGTCAGTTAGGGTGATTAGAACTGATGAAGGACCAATTGTAACATCTTTAAGAAGTGTACAATACAAATCTTCTGGACCCAAAGATGGTGAGATCGTGCCAGTTTCTCAGTTCTATCGCTTCTAGCATTCTGTCAATTTCTAGGGGGTTCAATGTGGTCAAGAAATTTCGAGTGATTGAATAATCAATGATACTTTCGAGAAGCGTCAAACCTCTCAGGGAATGGTCCCTTGTCATCGATCAAGGAATAGAACGACTGGAACGACTGACTATAGAACGACTGGACGTAGGTGACATAGGTTCGTCCCAATATTGAGATTTGAATGAAATTACATTTTTAGCGGCCTCTAGGTTACAGCTTGCCTGTAAAACATAGGGGACCGCTCTTGCTTTTATGCTTGCTGGATGTCACACTCTGAGATATTAGAATGAAACCCTCACCATTGTGTTCAGCATCAAAAAGTAGGTGACCAAGTCCAAAACAATCAGACCTCTAGGACCACTCCCTGACCGGAAGTTGGGGGTCAAAAATGGTAGACGTCCCCCAATATCGATCCTTCTGAACACATTTTGTTTATAAAATTGTGCATATTATGGGGCCGCTTTGCTTTTGACACTGTCTAAAAGCATTAATTTATCTTGTTTTTTTCATGATTTTTTCTATAAGTGGTCTTTCGCTCCAATCCTGGAATAAAGCCCGAAAAAGAAATTTGGATAATTCAGATTCTTATTTAGTAGATCTTTGAAAGTGAGTGTCTTAGAGCCGAAAAGATGTACATTGATACTTTACAGTTGCAATACTGTAAGGGAGATAAACAACGCAGAGGTGCCGACAATAAGAGGTTAACTATCAGGTGTTGTTTTGTTTTTATTTTTTGGTTGGACAAAGAGAGGGATAATCCGGAAAAAGAAAAAGAGGGAAGAGAACTGTGATGTTTGTGCGTCAGAAAGTCTAGCACCGGCTCTGCAACTTAGTTTTGCATTATTCAAAGCTTTCTGATATAAATCTCGTACACGAGTCAATTTTCAAATAGTGCCCGAATATTTTTGATAAATTGTAAATCTTTTTAAGTAGTATTATTGTATCTCTTGGTAATGAATTACTAATATTTTTTTAAATTACTTATTCTTTGAGAGTTTTCATTATTGTTAAATTGAACATTTACTTTATTCTTTAAGGTAAATAATAGAAATTTACTTTAAAAAATTTCTCTGAAATGTTTTATTTTATTTATTGAAGCTTTAATTTATTCAAGTGAGATGTGGAATAATCAACTACAAAAAAAGAAAAAAGAACTAAATTACTAAGGTAAAAAGCAAAGAACTTTACTTTTTAACTTAGTAATTTTCCTAAGTACGTTGTAACTTTCTTAATACTTTGATTTAATATGTTAAGGAGCTCCAAGTTTATTTTTTCAACCTTCGACAGTTATAGACTTCATAAATTTCATATAAAAAACAAATATTGTCTAATTTATGTTTAAAAAGAATAATTACAATGAATGTGAATTTTAACTGCCTTATATCTTATTTTTATGCTTTTAATGTAAAATCTAACTTGCTTTTCATGAATACTTAAGTTGTAAATGCCATGTTAAAACATAAAAAAAAATATGTATATTTACAACTTTTAGCATAATAAGCAGTAAAGTATAAAAGCTATACTAATATAAAGTAAACATATTAAAACAATCCTGATTGTGTAAGATTACTCACATTTTAATCAGAGTTAGTGGAACAATTCAAATTTGTGGCACAAAATGTGATCATTTAGATTACCAATAAATTATAGGAAAATTTTCTTAGGATGGTATTTTAATAGGTTAAATCAAACAGATTTTAACTTAATTCAACGAATTTTAAAACAAATTTAAAAGCATTCAGATATTATCTAAAGAATAACTTTTTTTTTTTTCTAAAGTCGACACAGAATTTAAATTTTGGATGTTCTTGCGTATTTCTAATATAAGCATTGTAAACCATAATTTATGCATTTTAAGAAGAAGCATTAGCAACAAAAGGGTTAAAAAAATGATTTGCTTAAAAGGTTTGTGACTTAACAGTGTCTCGCAATTAAGTTACAAATAAGTTGTAAAGAAACAAGGATTTTATCTGCGTCTTAGTGTTTGTAGACTTATCTACATCTTTTGATAGTAGTCAGTGTGGGTAATAACATTATAAGGAGTGTAGGTTTCTTAAGACCTAGTTTGTTAACAGGAACAACCCCGCAGTTAACTTTAAAATTCATCAAAACATTCGGAATTTAATAAGAATGATAATAGAAGAAATCAGTAATGAAACAAATATGTTTGATTTTGGAAACATATTTATTTTGAATTAACCCTTGACTGAAAGCTTTTTTTAGAAAATTATATAATTCAAAATTGAATTAAATTGAAAGTTACTTCTAGGTCTAGGCCAAAGATACAATTATAAAATGAAATGAAAATTTTATACAAATGTAGGAGAAGGTAAAAAACAAAACAAAAAAAACATATTTGAATTCTGTCTATTTCAGTCTATTTCAAATATAAGAAAGTTAAGAAGAATTTAAACCAGTCTAAGGCCTCCTCTACCTAACTACTTTTTATCGAAAGAAATCAAGCATTAAACACATTAAAAGTTAGACCCAGTGTTTGGCCGCGCGGTTGGCGTTGTCGCTATGACATCGGCCTCTCACCTCTGAGTACATGGGTTCGGTTCTCATGTGGGTTTCGTGATGGTGGACGACCCGCGCTGGGCAGGTTTTCTCGAGGTTCTCCCGTTTCCCCTGCACTTCTCCCACCATACTTTCTCAGTCTTTCTCTCCATCTTTCCTTATTTCTGTGGGATAGTACAATAGACCTCGGTCGCAGTGCTTGGCTTCTCTGCCACCCACATTCACTACATAACATAACATAACATAACATAGATCCAGTGTTTACAAGTGCAACGTGACATATCAAAACAGCTTTTTCTCGGTGTATTGCCGATCATCAGTTGAAAGTAGTCACTATAAACACTTAGGTCCTTAATACGGAGGTTAATATTAGTACAGGTAGGGAAAAGAGTAGTACCTCCAAATTTAAAGTAAATTCTTTTCCCTAAATCAAGGATTCACCTAAATATTCATGTTAAGTCTCGCTTTAACAGTAATAAGTATTTTATTCTGTTTTCCATTCATATATTACAAGAGCTGCTCATTTGCCGCGTTTATTGAGCATTTTGTAATTGAGTTGATAAAACAAAGTTGTAAATGAGTTGATAAATATATAATGTCGAGGATTTTTCGAGCTAGAGGTCTTTGGGACTTTATAGTTTTCCTTCATCTTCTTGATTATTTTGAAATTCTGGTTATCTTAAAAAAATATATGTACAGATTAATAAATATAAATTATATATAACTTAAATTGAATCTTTTGTTTCTTCTTCCTCTAGTATAGAATATCTATTAAATGTTTTACATAAGGAATCTAATGTAAACTAATCTTGACAAATTTCTTAATCTAATCCCAAGAACGTAATTTAATTATGCTTCAAATTATTTTTTAGAAAAATAGTGAACATGTTTATTTATATTCTACTCCTTGTAATTCCACATAAATTACATCAAAGTTATTTATACGTGAGCAATACAATCTGCTTCTAGTTTAGCAAATCCAACATAACTGCTTCCCAAGATGCATAAATAATATTGAAATCAATCATCGGAGGGATCTGTGGTGACAGAATATTCCATAAAAAAATAATAGGGTTCTCATCTTACCCCTGGAACCAATCTTGCCCCATATCCATGGTGATAACAGTCTTTGTAAAGATTTACTTATGGAAATAAAATTCATTCCCATAAAATTGAACCATAGGCCAACTTGTTAAGTATGAAAATTTTCTAATCTTAGAATGCAATTATGATAAGGGAATTTTGGCGCCAATTCAAAATAAATTAACATGACAATTCCAATGATCATTGCCTTAAGTTTTTATTTTTATGTAATAAAATCATTTCCATAAAGATAAGTCATTGAGAATTTATAATAATATGAGCTTCTTTACATTTTAACCTTTTTTTTTTTTTAAATTAAAACGTGAAACTAGAGAATGACGAAACTATCTCGATGCTACCGATATTTATGTAGTTTTTATTATATTTTTAAAGCTTTTTCAAAGTTTTCCTATTAGCTAATTATAACTGTATTTAATTTTAAAATGAATTGTAATTCGCATCCTGAATCCGGGATATAGTGTAACTTTTGAATTTGTAATAATAAACTTCAATCGACTGATTTCAAAAAAGTTATTAAATTCCTAAATGTATCAAAATACAATGTAGCTTCTAATTTCTGTCAAAATAATAAAAATAGGTTAAATTAACAGAAAAAGATCTTGCAGTTCTTAAACCGTAAGTTATTATTTTATACGAATGTAGAATTTAAATAAAGTATACTTTAAAATAAAAAAAATAGAAACTCTAGAAGGTTTTTAAATAAGCCTAATTATTATTGACTAAAAATAAAAATAAGATTATAAAATGTTGCTAAAATATTTTGTAGCAAATTTGTAAAATAACACAGTAGATAGCTATTTTTATAAGTAACTAATTAAGTAAGTAATTATTTGTAATTAATTCATTTTTATTAATAAATATTTCTTTACAGAAAAAAAATTATGACAAGATTTAACTAACTTAAGATTTTCATTTTGTTTAGATTAAGATATTACAACATTAAAATATGTACTAATAAAACTTTTTTAACTATTTTTAGAATTGTGTTTTTTTAAAATACACAATAACCAAGAAATATGTTAATTGTTAATCTCTTAGGAATATGAATACTAATTGACAAGAACCTGAAGCATAGAATCAAATAAAGCAAATCTGAATGGATTTCATATATTATCTTTTCTTTCTTTTTTTTTTTTTTTTTTTTTTACTTATACTACTAATATTTTAAAAATATTTCTGCAACAAAGTTTGCCGAGCCTCCATTCTTTCAAGTTAAAATATCCACTTTTAAAAATAATATCAGCAAATAGAGACTTTGCTCTCACCAATGAACTCTATAGACATTTATTTCACGTTTATTGGTGCGTATCAGTGACATCTACACACTTTGTAATTTTAAAAATAATTAAAAGAAATTATTCCAAAATATAAAAGTTAAATTACACTTTATTAAAAAAAAAAAAAGTCTTAGTTTATTTTTTTTATTTTTTTTTTTTTGGAATAAACTCTTTTAATTATTTTTAAAATTACAAAGTGTTCAGATGTGACTGATGCGCACCAATAAGCGTGAAACAGATGTCTGTAGATTTCATTTGTTTGTAGATTTGTATATTTCATTTGGGAACAAAGTCTCTATTTACTGATATTATTTATCAGTAAATCTATTTTTTATAAAAGCGGAGATGTAAAGTCTAAATTACATTTTATTAACAAAAATCTCCGGTATCGAAATAAATAAATTTTTGAGAATTAAATTTAAATTTGCAGCAGAGATAAAAGTTGTTCAGAATTTAATACATATAAATAAACAATATTTCAAGAAATAAATTTTATTGTTTTTCTTTCGACAAGGGACAAATGAGAAAACTCATTGAAAGTAAAATATTTTACATTTTTTTTTTTTTTTTTTTAAGTTAAAAATTTAAATCTGGCAAATGAATTCAATGCTCTAATTGTTTTCATAAGAAATCCAGACTATCTAAACTTGTCTTAAAAAAAAAAAAAAGTTTATTCTAAAACAGATCCTGTATTATATTTGCTTATTAAAAAGAAAAAAAAAATATTATATTTATTTAAAGAAAAAATATGAAAGATAGAAATTTACTAAAATCATATTTGAAGATGTATTTCTGAATTTTACAGTCTTGTTTTTTGTTATAAAATTGTTTTAGATAGAATAAGAACTAATATTATAATTTAATACACTACAAATTTATTTATTTTTTATTCTGAATTTAGTTTAGGGATTTTTTAATTTTTCTTTGGAATTGGAAGTGGACAATTTAATTGTGAACATTTTTATGAAAATATGTTTTTGTAAAAGATCTATTTATTTAAAAGTTTCCCCTCAAGTTGCTTCGTTTAAAAAATAATGTCTGATAGGAAAAATGCTAAACACTTTAAATGTTTCTTTGGTTTTTTTGTTACAGTTGATTGAATGAATTCAATTTAATTTTAAACTTACATGTTTAGTACTTATTTTTTTTAGGAAAATAAATAAATAAATAATAAGATTTAAAGGAAAAATTAAAGGCTAAATTTAAAGGAAAAATAAGAATTTAGGGAAAACAAAAATTAAAACAATAACGGACCATATTTATTATACCTTGATTTAGAGACAATTTTTGACTGTCTTTTGTTAGAGAAACTTATCAGTAAAAAAAATTGTCATTTACTATATTAAGAAAAGGATTGACATCACTAGCCTTTTTTAATCTTAGGTCTAATTTGTTTGACCTATTAATTAATATTATTAATTACTATTACTACTATTAATTACTAAATTACTATTAATTATAATTTTGTTTTTAGTGGTTTCACTACATGGAGAAATTTAATTTCATTGTATTACAACTTATCAATTAGAATGATTTCGAGAAAGAAATTAAAATTTACTGTTACTTTGTTAAATTGATCGTTTATCAAATTTATTCCTAATAAAATTTTTACATATTGTTTTGAAACCTAATTATTAGACTACATTCCAGAATTAAGTCTAAAGTTTTTAATAGTTTTCAAATAGATATAAGTCTTTTACATGTAACGGGTCAAGATAAGTTTATTGAAAATTAAGACATTGTAGATTAATTATTGATAAGCTTTTAAAAGACCTTTCATAAATATATATTTACATGAACTTGCAACATCGATTTTCTATTAATCTTACTACTAATTAAGTTTATATTTTCAAATTAAATCAATTATACAATAATTAAAAGCAATCTTTTCTTTTGATTTATGCATTAAAATACATGTAGGCCTATGTATGCGTAATATCTGAGAGAATTAGGAGTAGGTTCACTATTTTTCTATTAGGGCTAATAGTTTATCTTAGGTATTCAAGAAAAGCTGTGCCATGTTATTTCCAAGATTAAAGATTAGCCTATTTCTAAATAAAATCGTAGGTTTGTGAAGATATCATAATATTTCTTTTTCTTTCCCCCAAAAATTTTTAATCGAGAAATATCTATTTTATTTTTCCGGAGTTAAAGAAATATATCTATAAACATATACCAATAATATTTAGTCTATATAAGTATATTTATTCAAGTGAAAGGAAGAAAAGTCACTTATTTTAATAGACATTTTCTTCATTTATTTATCCTTTTATTTTAAGAATTTTCTTACAATTATTTTCATCATTCCGATCCTTTAAAAGGGTTCTGTTTCGTCGTGTTGCTCCTTCACTACAATTTTTTATCGCAACATGAAATGGACATAATTTATATCTTTATTACCATAAGCTGGAGGCCATTGGCTTTTCTCTGAAAATGTCAGCCAATCATCTTCACTTCTATCATTGCCGTTAAATTGAATCATTTTTCTCAAGATGTTTTGCAACTGCATAAGCCAATAGCTGTGCTATTTGCAAGTAGATAAAGAAAAATATAGATTTAAAATGCAGAAATGAAATGTGTACAGTTAAGCATCGAAGGTTAGTGTGAGGTAAGCGTTTGTTGCGCCTGAAGGCTCAACTGTGGTTGTAAGAACGTTAAGGCAATTCAGCCAATTAGGGGATAGTACAATCCTTGAAATTTAAGCGCATGCGTGACAGAATGAATTAAGGAATTCACCAATAGCAAGGCTCCAAAAGGGCCCAGCGTGAGGACTGGCGGAGACAGGAAGTACTACAGACGATCTCGAACACCATTAGTTCAAATAATATCAATATTCATTCCTTCATAAATATATGAGATTCAGTTCATAATTTGAAACGTGACTCCATTCTTTAATGCAAATATCTAATTAGATATCTACGTAATATAATGATTATAATTGAATCATGAATATAATGATTATAAATTTAATAGGCCTATTTCGATTTCATTTTAATGTTGGTTTTTTTTTTACTATTAATTTATCATTTATTTTTGTTTTTCTGTTTTTTGCTTTTTGTATTGACTTGTAACAAGATCAAGACAAAAAAATTCTTTATTTAATTTATTGATTTTTTAAATTCAAACACTGAATTTGTAATTAATCATTTCCCATTTCATTTTTTTTTTCATTTTTTTTTTAATTAAAATAGCAAAAAAATATTTTAAATGAAAAAAAAACTGTTTCTTAATATTATATATTAATATATAACTTTCGTTATTTTATCATTCATTAGACAAAAGTTAATTTAAGCATTTAAATAGTAAAATTAAATTTAAATATCAATTGATGATTAAAATCGATTAAAACACAGTCATTAATAATAATATTCAATTTATATTATTAAAGTCTCATCGCTTGCTTCATTTATCCTCTTATCTTCATCCTTGTGACTTCTTATTTATTGTAACTGAATCACTTAATTAAAATTATATATTTATTAATGATATAATTACTTTGTTTTCCTGTTTATTTATTTTTTTCCTTCTCTTTTCGTTTCTTTTTATTTTATCAGATAGTTTAAAACATTATTTCATTTAAATATTTTAGATTAAAATGTTCTTTATTATTTAACCAATTAATATAGAATTTAAATAATGCATGATCAGTTTAGAATAAACCAATAACAATTAATTACAACTTCAATTTAATTAACTAGAGGTCATAGCTTTAGCACATTTCAACCCCCCACCGCCACCCACGACCCCCTTTTCCCACGTCAAATGTTTTCGTTCGATTTTATTTTATTTTAAAGTTTTGCCATAGATTATAATTCTACTTTCTGATAAACTTACATAAAAAGCCTAAAAATATTATTTATTTTCGTCTTTCCATTCTTATTTACATCTTGCGTTAAAAAAAAAACCCTATCTTCTATCTATTCATTGACTACGGTATCTATTCATTGAGCCTACAGGTATGTGATCTAATACAGTCTTTTTTTTTTCAATCAATTCTCAATCTTTTTTTTTTCTTCACGGCATATAAAAGTTACATACAGGGTGATTCACGAAGATATGCAGAAACATCGGGAGCTCATTCTACATGTAAAAGTAAAGAAACAAAGTTATATAAACATAGGTCCGGAAATGCTTCGGTATCGAGTTACGGCTAGCAAAAGATTTCGCCCATAATGTAGTACCCTGGGTGAAATGAAGACTTGCTGGAAATCTGGGAAGGTAAATTAAGGGGCGAAATCAGTGGTTTCTTACGGTTGTTGACCTGAAAAATCGAATGAAACATGTCGCGGAACTGTATCTCCCAGTGGTTTGAAGCTTATCCCACGTGGAACCTACAAAAAAGTTGGCAACACAATAACAGCTGTTCAATAATAATGTGAATTGCATTGTTTTGATTTATTGTGAGAGCTCACAACTGAGGTGTAGTCCATGTGCGTATTGTTGTACTACATTATGGGTGAAATCTTTCGCTAGCCGTAACTGGATACCGAAGCATTTCCGGTCCTAAGTTTATATAACTTTTTTTCTTTACTTTTACTTGTAGAATGAGCTCCCGAAGTTTCTGCATATCTTCGTGAATCACCCTGTATATTTGGTAAAATCCCGCGGCCCTTCAAACTTTATTATTAATATCCAAAGGACACAAATTGTTTCGTTGCTCTACTATAGGTAATAGAATCCTTTAAAAACCTCAACATGATTTGCACATAAATAACCATCTGTGTTAAACATTTAAAAATATCTTGAAATTTTTTTAAGTCGATATGAACATGAATTAATACTTTTATTATCCACCAATGCAGAAGCAAACAGATTGTAGTTTAATTTCTATTTGGCCAAATTACCTGATGTCAAGAATTCAACCTAGATTAGTGCATTGAACTACGTGTAGCCTACAGCTGAATATTTATTATTTTTACAGAATGTTCTTTCATCCTCATTGCACACCGGTTGAGAAGCTCTGTTCTAAAAAAATCTTGACCAAATGGATACGGAAAAGGGTAGAAAGACCAGTCCGATGCTCGCCCCAATCTATTTCACTATAGAACAGTCGGAAAAACGATCTTTCACTCTCTCCGAGAATCGAACCCCCTTCTAAACAGTCAGTAGTTTGCTAAATAAAAATATATGACTTACATATAAATTCATTATCTTCCTATTAGAGACCAAATGAATTAATAAGTGGTAATAGATTTGTGTTAACATGTTGCATAACAAGATCGTTAGATCTTTAATATAGTGTAGAAGCTTTTGTTATGAGAATAGTTTTTATAGAATTAGATTTTCTTTCTG
>JAFIDM010084031.1:0-11641 GCA_023159025.1 Thereuonema tuberculata | reverse complement strand
AAGGCCAATCATTGTTGATATCCATTTTGGGCAAGAAATGTTAGCACGCAAGTCAGGCCCTTATCATAATCTGTAGGTTTTAGTTCTTGCACAGGACTGATCTTATATGGATAGAAATGCAGCATTTTCCGTAAGATTTTCCAGACAGTCCTATAAGGCATATCGGTTTGGCGAGCTATTGCACGAGCGCTTGGACCACTACAAGTCCCTGTGACGTCGAACACTGCAGTAGCAACATCTGTTACTGCGTTGTCTGATACTGGTTTTCATCCTCTGTCAGCTGTCAGTCCTAGCGATCCAGTTTCCTCGAATTTAAGAAATAATAGTTCAGACATTGGACCTTTAAGTAGTTTATAAAGCCTTCAAAAGTCCCAAAGAGCCGCCGGTGCATTGCACTCTTTAGTGTAATACAGCTTTACAAATAACGCACGTTGAGATAAACTAGGCCACATATTGAATACAACTCAACAGACAATCGACGAACTGCTTGACTGAACGTTTGCTATTCCCTTTTTAAAAGGACTGTGTAGCGCTGCTGTCACTTCTGCACTAAAAAATTTGCATAATCTATATTTAAAGTGACAGCAGCGCCGAATTTTCTTCTATTGGTGACTTTTGGTACTAATTTTTTTTTTTTTTTTTTGCATAATTCTTCTCCCCATGCCCTCAATAGACTATACCTGAATTTTGGTTTCATTCTGCTCATTAGTTTTCGCTGCAGATGCCTCCAAACAGGGAAAGATATTTTATGGCCACCTTGTATATCATTACTTAGATGAAATAGACAACCATCATTTGGAATCCAGCTGCATACTTTCAGTGAATTGTTTGACAATAGAGGTCAAGGTGCAGTTGTATAACTACAAGGCTCAGCACAGCATTACTTATTATTACTTTGCGATCTTAATTCTTATGCTTTAATTCATTGTTTTGTATTTACTATTTTGTCACTAAATTACCGCATCAATTTGATTTAGATTATATTTTCAAAATGGAAATCAAAAAGGATTTAAGGTTTTGTAATACAATTTTGATCATATCCCAACCCAGAAGGAATTAGCCTAAATAGACTAAAATTAAACATAAGAGAAAGAGATAGAAGGAATACGATTTAATTTCTTCATGCACTTATAGACAGGATCATATGACATCGGTCAATCCCTGACTATCATGTTGTGCAATGCTCATGACAAGGTTGATTCATTCCGTGGATGGTGTCCTGGACTTTTTAAGACAATAATTTATTGGCATTTGGGGACGAGAATCGTTCAGTGGATACCATATGTATTTGTTGGGTTATAAGTCTGGAGATCTCTTTCAGGCATGGTAGCATTTAACCACTTTTAGGCATGTTTAGGAGATGTGAACATCTGTGACTGACCATTATTCGCTGCACAATAGACTTGATATCATTCTGAAATGGCAACAACATAAGCTGACAGTATTCCCATTGCCTGTATCATATCTATTGGCAACCCACACAAGATTTCTTAGTTGGTAAGCAATGTGCCTATACATGGGATCTTCTTAATGACATTTGAGAGACATAGATTTAATGATTATCGTTAATACGAAAGAAGCACCATAAAGCTCTACTATGATGTTCCAGCTGAGCATTTCTATGTCTACTATCAAAGAATTATTACATTAACTCAGTAATTACAAGGAGCGAAAAACTGTCTTTGATTCAAATCTGAGTGGGAATGTCCATAGTCACTATCAAAGTGTGTTGACTGCTCTGGTAGTAGCAATTTTTTGATGTCAATCTATTTCTGCCTAAATCTGCTAAATCCCATTAAGACAAGTGGTGTCCCTTCACTGTTGCCAAGTATGTCCAACTACTCTGGCATCCTAATGTACAAGAACTATAACTTGCTGACTCAAAGAAACTTCTTAACATAGATGTAGGATGTTTAGAATGAGATTTACAAAATGTCTTTGATCCTTGGTTGTGCTGTAAAACATTAATATTCCATTACTTTGTTCTGCATTACCTGTAGCAACACATGACTTCAATTATCTATAATTGCCAATTTATCTCTTGCACTAATCATTTAATGCTTTGCATTCTTGCATAATCTTCATGGCAATATATTTGTTCCTCCTGGGTGGGAAAATTTCTAAGTCAGACAGTGTATTAGTAGAATACAGTGTCTTACGGCCAGTTTCTCCAAATAGTATTAGTATTAGCTCATGATCGTAACTCTATTGATTTCAATCGGACTTAATCCAGGATTAACTTAAGACTATTTTGAGAAACTGGCTGTTAGTTAACTTGGCTTTGTCAATGAAGTTATTTAAGTCTTCAGAAACTTAAAATTGCAAATTTATAATTTGCATGTATTTGGATGTACATTTATTCACCAAACTATCATAGGCTCAAAGCAAGACAGAATTCTGTTCATTTCTGAATGGCTTGTTATAATTTCAAATGAATGTACTTAACTTAATACTTAATATAATAAGTATTATTTTTATTACACTTAACATAAACAAAGGACTTAAAAAAGAAGAAAGCAAGCTGATTTTAGTAAAATTTATTAATTAAAGGAAAAAACAATTAATATTATAGAATAGAAAAAATCTAAAAGATACAAACATATATATTGAAGTGATTTTGTAGAGGAAACAAAAGTAAAAAGAAACAATAAAATTAGTAGATATTATGAAAGAAGAATTTAAGAAGGGCAAACATGATGGGATAAATGTAAATTGTCAATTTTGAACTTAGATAAGATAATAGAAAAGAATAAGCATGAAAACCTCAAAATAAGTGAGAAAAGAGTAGAGATAAGGAAATAAAGAATTCTAACCATTAAAAAATGTGAAGTGAAACTTTGTAGAAATAAAGTGTCACCTAAGGAATGACAAAGCTTATATACACTCATTACCAAAAAAAAACGACGCACCTAAAAGGAGTTGTCCGATTGTAATGAAATTTCGTATGCAACGACATTGGGACCGCCCATGCAAATTATTAAACTTTGGTGTTCAATGAATGAATAGCGAGAGCTACAGCGCAATGGAACTGCGCACTCAGCAGGTGTATATAAGAAGTGATTCTCAATCTGAAAGTCAATCTTTCTGTTGCATTGCGAGTTAGGATACCTTTCAACGACTGAAAAAATGCCTCGCTGCAGGATTCGAGCTCATTACGTGCAATTGTCAGAGATTGAAAGAGGCAGGTTGGGCAAATCGGAGAATCGCTCGTCATATGGGTCGAAGTGATGCGGCGATTAGAAGATGCTGGCAGGAATGGGTGGACAATGGCAGATTTCAGCGTCATGAACGTAGCGGTCGACCTAGGGCCACAGCAGAGCGTGAGGATAGAGTGATTGTCAGATCAGCTGTCCCAGCGCCTGAATAATAGTTATCAACCTTTCAGATGTGCGACCCGCACACGAGTGTCCACCATGACCATTCACAGATAGCTGAGAGAGTGACATCTACGCTCGTACCGACTGCTACGCCACCTGCCACTCACGTCTGCACACCGTCGGGCCAGATTACAGTGGTGCTTGGCTCAATCTGGTTGGAATGATGCTGACTGGGGACATATAGTGTTTAGCTACGAATCCCGCTTCCAACTGTGTCCTGACGATCGTCACAGACGTGTCTGGAGACGCCCAGGGCAGCGTGCCGATCCTGCTTTCACTATTGCATACCACACAGGCCCTCAACCAGGAGTTACGGTCTGGGGTGCCATTTACCTTGATAGCTGGACCCCTTTGGTCGTCAGTAGCGACACACTTACAGCACAGCGGTACGTCAACGACATTCTGAGACCTGTTTTGCTACCCTTCCTTTTGCAGTACCCTGGCCTTATTTTTCAGCAAGATAATGCCAGACAGCATACGGCATGTGTTGCTATGACCTGTCTTGCAGCTTGTGAAACACTTCCTTGGCCAGCCAGATCCCCAGATCTCTCTCCAATCGAGCATGTCTGGTATATGATGGGAAGGCAACTGCATCCACCAGGGAATGTGGATGACCTAGCCCGACAATCGGAGCAAATTTGGCAAGAAATACCGCAGGAGACCATCAGGGAGCTTTATCACTCTATGCCACCTCGTGTGGTACCTTGCATTCAGGGTAGAGGTGGGTCAACACCTTATTGAGCTCGTTACTTTGTAACTCTGAAATAAATCATTCAATTTGTCTGAAATTTTAATCATTTTCTATTCTGTACATAATCTTCTTCTCCACCAATTTTTGTCTCCATCGGACAACTCCTTGTAGATGCATCATTTTTTTTGTTAATGAGTATATAAAAAAGAAAATAGAAACTCGGAAAAGGTTGAACAAAAATCTACACAGTTGGAAATTTTAGAATCTAATGAAAATAAAAATGTAACAGTAATAGATACAATAATTCAAAAAAATCTGTGGAAAAAAAAAACAAGGTAGGGATAGCGATTAGTAAACCAATCACAATACTTCACAACATCTTCTGATACATCTATGAAAATATAATTGATATTGCCTTAATTTCCTTATTATTATAAATGTGATTATCGCTCATAACAATTATAGTCATTGTTGCTAATGATATTTTAATGATAACTGCCCTCAGACAAAACGGGAATATTAGTCTCCTGATCCTTCTCTGAAGACTAAAAGTATTTGTAATGCCAAAAAAGTTTCGACAAGAATTATTACAAATTATAGCCTGGTCATGGTTCCAGTAGATAAGTGGTCATTGTACTTGATTGCAGCCTGGAGGAGCCAGATTCTATCCCAGCAGAGGAGGAAGATGCTTAATTCTCTTCCAGATGGGCCCTTTGGTGTACCTAGCCTTCTACTTAATAGGTAGGGGTTTTCCGTTTAGAGGTTATGGGTGGATGAGAGTCAGGCTAACCAACCGACCTCAACTTAGTCCCTTACCTTAGTCACAACTTAAGACATTAACTTAATCACAAAATGCTGGGAGTCTGACCTCCTGTGATTCCGTGGACCTCATCTGTCTGTAGTACAATACTTTAACATTAATACATAAGACAGTAAAAAGAAATCAGAAATTAAAGAGATGATTACATCTTATGAACTTATTATTTTATTAGAGACTATGTGTATGTAAGACTTTTAAAGCAAATGGCTACACAGTACAAGAGAGTATAATTGGTTAAATAAATATTGCATCAACAGAAACATAGAAGGGATCAGTTGGAGATGCTCTATTCGAATGGAACCCCCACCCTCCCAAAAAAAATAAAATAAATTACTATATCCCATAGAGTAGTAGTAGAAGATAGTCTTGCATCTGAAGTAATTTTTGATGAACAAAAATATAACATAGTACAATAAAACTTTATGCAGGTTAATTGGTGATGTACAATTATATTTGAATATTTAGGAAAAAAATTAAAAAAATAGGAGATTTTAATATTGAGATAGAAAATTTGGAGTCAATCCACATTCTAATGAATTGGAAGATGATAGGATTATTAGGAATTCTAAAAAGAAAATTAAAAGCAAAGAGGATATAAAATTAAATGAAAGGGCTAAAAAAAAAATGTATAAGTTGGAATTACCTAATGGAAATTGGGAGGGAGCTAGGGTGGGAAATTGAATTTTTATTGGGAATTGGTGGGTGGTGTCAGTTACTAATCTCTGTTTAACAAATAACATAGTCTTAAAAAAATGGTTTTCAGATTTTATCAACTCTAATTTCAGATCATATGTCAATTAGAAGAGATAAAAATCATATTGGGCGAGATTAAAATTAAGAAAGAAAAATGTAAAAAGTAAATATTTTGGTATAAGGAAAACTTAAAAATATTAATTTAGTTTAACCTTTTTTTTTTGTTTTTATTTTGACTAAAGATGACCTATGTCAAAAGTAAGTTAAATATATTTAGATGAAGATATAAATAGTTGGAATCAAACATTTGTAAAAACAATAAGAAACAGTTGTAAAGGATGTCTGATACAATGGGAAGAATTCAGTGGCAATAATATATTATATTGTTTTATGAAGAATAGGAAAAAAAAGGAAAAAAATAAAGTTGGCTTTTAAAGAAAATTACAATGGTAAGAATGAAAGGAAAAGAAGAGAATTTGGGTTGTAAATATAGAAACAAAAAATCTAGTATTAACACACAAATAGCCTTTTTATACACTATATTATCAAAAAATTTCAGACACATATCCCTAACCATAATCAGTCTTTCCCTTTGATACAATGACCAGTAGTGGACATTAGTATGGGGTATGTCAGCCTTTCGCTTTTAAACAGCCATGACTCTGCCGGGGAAACTTTCAACCAAGTGCTTGACCATCTTTGGAGGAATGGTAGTTCATTCTTCCTGAAGTGCTGTAACAAGAGAAATTCCTGATGGGACCTGAAGAGAAGTCGACCTTCTAATTCTTTCCATAAGTGTTGAATGGAGTTCATGTAGGAACTCTGGGTAGCCCAGTCCATTTCAGGAATCTTATTGTCCACAACCATACCCTCATAGATCTGTCTTTATGTCATGATGGTAGAGGCAACGATCATCACAGAAGTAGTTCTCTACCGTAGACAGTACATGTCCTTGTACCCCTCCACATTTACATTGATATGCAGTGGTACAAGAGGGCCAAGTCCATTCCTGGAAAATACCCCCACAACGTAATGCCAACCCCTCCAAACTTCACTGTTGGCACTGTACATGATGGCAGATATGGTTCTCTGGTGCATTCGCCACGCCTAAACCCTACCAAAGGAGCTCCACTTGGTATAGTTCCATTCATCACTCGTTCATAAGATGTAATCATCAGAATTCGAACAGCACCTGGCATTTTCGATCGTGTTCGGCTGTGGATGGAACGACGTTGTGTTAAGTGCATTGCTGCCGATGGAGGATATTTCGAGCACTTTCTGTGAAACTGAGCGATTGTAAGGCCAACACCTCCATATCGTTGCATCGTTCATATCTTGGAAATCAAGTATTTCCAGACCTATGTTTATATGACATCTATTAGTTGTTTTGCATGATTGAATACAACCTTTAGGTTTGGTAGCACATTTCAGGTACACCCTGTATATTATTTTCTTGTTTTCATTGAGTTTAGGATAAAACTATTTTTCTTATAGAAATACAGTAATATCTTGAGATACGAGCATAATCCGTTCCAGGACCGAGCTCATAACACGAGGTGCTAGTATCTCAACTGATTTTTTCCCATAAGAAATAGCAAAAAAAAATTAGTCCGTTGCGGCCCTCTAAAAAACTCCCGGAATTGTGCTAATAATAATGGAAAAAACACGTTTTTAATTGCTATAGAGACATATACACACACACACACACACAAAATATAGTATATAAGGATTCCTGTGTATAAAATAAAATGTGGTTTTAATTATGAGTTCTTACTGACAGACAATACAGTAGCGGCTAATGGCAGCATGTATGGAGGAAAGGAGGGGAAAGAGTTGGCCCGTAAGTAGACACTTGATTCCATACTAAACCTTACACGTACAGTACGTAACTTACATAAACTTAGAATTAATTTTAACTTAATTTAGCTTAAGTATTGTTTTGTACTTTTCTATTTTTTTCGATTTATATTCTTTACTTTTCTTAACTTTTTTCTCCTGACTACCCTCACTTTCACTTAGCGCAGGCCTTTTAACGAAATACCTATCGAGGGAGATTTGTTTGTCTCCCTTTCAAAATGTTATGGAAACGAGGTAGACACGTGTAGTTAAAAAGTGCCGAGTGAGGCGGCGTGGGCTGCTCCGAGTACCGTAGTGCAGGCGTCTGTAAGCGTGCTTGTATCTCAAATCTTTACTCGGATCTCAAAGCAAAAATTTGCTTGAAGTCTTGCTCGTATCTCGGAATATTCGTATGTCGGGACGCTTGTATCTCAAGGTATTACTGTATCAGAAAAGTGAAAGTTAATGTAAGACAACAGATTTAAGAGGCTGAAGCTTGTTCATCTTCAAGGAATAAACAAATTAGGAGTTTATGAGGAATACATGACCAACAATGCATTTTACAGATGACATGGCTTAATGTTTAATTTGAAAACAGCAGAAATAGTTAAGAAAGTAAAATAGTAAATTCGGTAATTTTTTTTTCCAGTTTTGATGGAAAATTTGGAACCATATCAATAATCTGAACAGTTTGTATTATACAAGAGAATTAAAATTGAAGTCAATTATAAATTACCAGTTTTCACTATAACCAAATGTAGGACAACAAACAATTCCAAAAGTAACTTTGATTGTAGTGAACAAATCTTTGAAATAACGTTGCAAATTAACTACTTGTTTATAGTATATACCAAATTGTTTCATGTACTTAATAGCATTGACTGCTTTAATCATTTTATTATCAAGTTAGCAAACTAAAAATCATAATAGTTTTTTCTCTAAATATGTTGAAGTTGTTAAGAAAATAATTCAGATAATGAAGTCATATTATGTTTAATTTAATTTTTAAGGAGGCAGCTTTGCATGCAAGTTACATAATTTGCTTGTTACTTATGTAATTATTATGTTATAAGAGTTACTAAATATGAAGACTTTAAATATACTGCTGTTTTTAAAAAATGCAACACCATGAAGGAATCATCAGAATTAAATGAAATTTGCAGCAAATGTCAATTATAGGATGTTATGCAAAATAGTAAAGTTTCAGAGCCACCGCCCTCTGAACTGATGCTGAAAGCATATAAATAGAGAGCTGTAGCAGAACGTTTACAATAGTTAATGATTATTTGTTAGTGGCGAATGTTTAGTGAGACCCAAGTATGCCTCCACGATGGAAGAAGGAGAAATTCCAACACCTTACAGAGTTTGAACGGGGGAGAGTTATCGGCCTTCGAGAAGGAGGATTTTCCTATCGCGCAATAGCAGCTCGTGTGCAGCGGCACAGTTCCACAGTGATGCGAGTTTGGAAGCAGTGGACCGACGAGCACCGAACAACTCGAAAAACTGGCAGTGGACGACGGAAGGTGACGTCAGCGCGCGATGATCGACACCTTCTCCGCGTGGCGCTGAATGACCGTACAGCTTCCTCCAGGCAGTTGGCAGCACGTTGGTCTACTGCTACAGGTGTACTAATGTCGGCTTCATCAATTCGTAGACGTTTGCTAAACCATGGACTTCATGCAAGGGTGCCTTTATACAGGATCCCCTCACGGCAAACCATCGACGGCTGTGTCTGCAATGGGATCATGAACACAGAGCCTGGCAAGCTGATTGGCACCAAGTTGTCTTTTCAGATGAATCACGCTTCAATTTGTGGGACCATGATGGCCGCATTCGTGTTAGACGCTATGCCGGTCAACGTTGCCTTCCAGAGTGCATTATCGAACGACATAGTGGCCGAACATCCGGAGTTATGGTCTGGGGTGCGATTTCGTATCATGGACGATCCAATTTGCTACGAATTGAGGGTAATCTCAATAGCAATAGGTACGTCTGTGAAGTGCTACAGTCCGAAGTCGTTCCCTTCCTTCAAGGCATCCCTGGAGCTATCTTTCAGCAGGATAATGAACGCCCACATACTGCAAAGACTGTTCGAGACTTCTGTTCAGCCCGACACAGGCAACTTCTTCCTTGGCCTGCTTATTCGCCGGATATGTTGCCTATTGAGCACGTGTGGGATGTGGTTGGTCGGCGTCTCCCCCGTTAACCCTCCATAAGTTGTTGGAATTTCTCCTTCTTCCGTCGTGGAGGCATACTTGGGTCTCACTAAATGTTCGCCACTAACAAATAATGATTAACTATTGTAAACGTTCCGCTACAGCCCTCTATTTATACGCTTTCAGCATCAGTTCAGAGGGCTCTGCGCATGCCACGCATGCGCGGTGGCTCTGAAACTTTACTATTTTGCATAACATCCTATAATTGACATTTGCTGCAAATTTCATTTAATTCTGATGATTCCTTCATGGTGTTGCATTTTTTACAAACAGCAGTTTATATAGAGTGGAGTAGTTCATTCAAATTACTTGATAGTAATTATCAGCTGAAGGATAACAAGGATCTAGCACATCTACTATTACAGATACAAAAAAAAAAAACCCTTTTCAGAGAACTGTTTTGAAAGCGAATTCTACATGATCTATATGTAACTTATTTAATTCTTCATCAATCTGCAGAATAAGCTTATTTTGGAATTTAGAAACTTCAAAATCCAGTTATCATTGTTGGAAGAAATAAGGATTCAAAGCTAATTTCACACAGTGGTTTTGTTTTTTTAACAATTTTTCTTGATCATATGTTACTAAAGGAATCTACTGGATCAGGGTTTCCAAAAAAAATTTCTCAAGGACCCCCAAAGAAATCGCTATAATTTGAAGGACCCCTTATATATATATTTACGTGATATTAAATGATATTGAATGAAAAACCCATTGCAATTCTCAAGATATATATATATACTTAAACAAGTGTTAATTTACTTTAAAATGCATTTAATTTGTTAAATATACTTAGAATTTGCTAAAACTATTTTCTTTCGATGATGTTGTGTCTCATTCATATTTATTACTGCATGTCAGTTTTGTTATGCTAGTCCAAAGCAAACTAATCTGAACTGGTCGGTCACACGGATGGAAATAATACAAAACAAATCATTGTTACAAGTTGTGATTTATTTTTACAATATTAATATATTTTTTTACATTAATATCATTCTATTTTTTCTCAAAGTTTATTGATTGATTTTAATGTGATGAGTTGAAACGTTCGTTTCTTTGCATTATTTCAGAAATGTTGGGCTCCATTCTTGAAACTTTGACTCTGAAGTCTGATCGCATGTCAAGTCTATTCCTGTTGTTATTTTTCATGTAACACATTGTAGTGAACGCTTGTTCGCACTGGTAAATAGTGGCAAGTGGAAGAATATATTTCATCGTTTTGTTGCCAAGCTCTCTGTAGTCTTTGCTGGCTTTCAACCAAAACTCGGCAATCTTTTCATCACTGAAAGCTGTTTTCATTATACCACTACTTGATAAATCTACAAGTTGGTCTTGCTCCTCTTCTGTGAGGATGTGGATCTTGTGCACTTCCAGGCAGCTGAACGGATTTCGGATCCAGTTGTTGACAGGATCGGGCTCTGGGAAATATTCCCGAAACGTGGTAGCTAAGCAGCGGAGTTTTTTTTTTTATTATTATTGCTATACTTAGTCTAAGACTAACCAATAGCTATTAACCTAGTTTATTACTTAAATTATATTATAGTCTATTATATTATTATCTCGTTGTAAGAATCTGTCCATTGACATATCTTATTTTTTTTTTTTAATTCTGCTTACTACTGCTCCCATATAAATCTAATAATTTAGTCCTTTTCAATCTTCTTTTGCTTGTCTTATTCTTCAATAACTTGAATGCTTCTCTATTTGGATGGTGCTGTAATCGTATTTTATGCTTTTGGGCCATTTTTTTTATTTCCTCAGCTACACATTCCATCTTCAAATCCCTGTGTAAATCAGAGTTTCTCGAAGATGAGTGATCATGTTTTCTTTTAATTGATGGGGTAAACTAAGTTCAGATGATGTTAAATCAAATCAATATTGTTCCCTTATAAATCTACGTTCAGAGTATTTAAATGTTCAAACACATCAGCAAAGTAGGCAACTGAACAAAGCCAAGAAAAGTCAGTAAGATAATTAGCGTACTGGGTATCAAGAAGGAAGATACAGA
>JAFIDM010084030.1:0-11642 GCA_023159025.1 Thereuonema tuberculata | reverse complement strand
GCATCAAGCGTCTCGTCTCAATGGAATTTTCCGACTCTCACTCATAACGAGGCAACGTCTCTCTTTTAATGTCAATTATCCTGTGACGTCTTAATTATGCAAACTATATTTTAATTCTTCATATTTAATAATTATAGATTACGTTTCAAGCACATATATTTATTATTTATTCTCAATTTTAATTTGAAATTTTAGTTACACTCTACGATTTTATTTACCTGTTCTAAAATGTTTATTGAAGTTCATAAAAGAATTTACGAATATCTGCTGTGTCCTGTAATTTCTAAATAAATGAATTGAATTTTGTAAATGTCATTAACTTTCATTTCGTTTTAAGAAAACAGATAAACAACCTTAAATTGTGTTCTGTAATCGGAATCTAAATAAACTATTTTTCTTAAATATCTTATTCATATCCACTGATTAAATGTATTATAATTTAATCAATTTAAGCCTCATTCTTATAAAGTTTCTCATTGAAATAGAGACTTTAATTCATTTCTCTTTACGGAGACACTTAATAGCAGATCCAGTATCTATAGTCCATTCACTATATCTTGGAGGCATGTGATCACAGCTAACCAATCGTTATCATTTCGTTTTGTCACAAAGGTTTGCTTGGAATCATCTGGAATGTCATTGTGGGTTTCCTCTGCTGCATCAGCTATTTAATTATAGATGTCCTTATTGGTCAAACGATGATCAGTTGACTTAAATAACATTCTAAATGTCTCCTTTAGATTAACTTTTCAAAGTTTTGTTGGCATAAACGAACAAGGATCTGTTTTCATTAGCCGCCATATTCAAAACCAGTAAATGGAACACCATTGGATAACTATTAATCAGTCGTTCACCATGTATGGAGGTGTCACGGGCCTCCAGACTATATATATATATATACAGTGTAACCTCCTTTAACGGACACTCCGAATAGCGGACACCTCTGATTAGCGGACATTATTTTGTGACTCAGTCCCTTAAAATAGGACATTCCATGTTATCCACTCCGAATAGCGGACACTCTGAATAGCGGACAGTTATTTTAACTGTTAAAAAAAAAGGTGTTTTTTTTTTCGATTAACATTTCGACAAGCACATTATGGTTGTATTTACATCGGTGTCCCTTACATTGATACATTGCATCGTGTCCCACGATTCAATGCATAAATCTGAGGCCCTTTTTTTCACTGCAGTTGCTTTGTAAATATCAATCCCTCGTAAAGCTATCCTACAAACGCGTTGATTAAATTTAGTGCGAATTAAAATGGCGTCAAAATGGAAGAGATTGGCACTGAAAGAAAAATTGATGTTCTTGAAGTTGCTGAAAAAGAAAAGCTGAGTGTGCATTGTCTTGCTGAACGTTTTAAAGTTGGAAATACTCATATAAGTGAACTTTTGAAGGACAAAGATGAGATTAGAAAAATGTGGATGGTGAATTCAAGCGATAATTCGAAGATTTAAAGTTTCGTAAAACAAAATCGACGAAATGGTGATAAAATGGTTCCGCTTTGCTTGTGCAAAGAACATATCTATAAGCGGTGTTTTCCTTCAAGAAAAATCCAGAGAAGTCGGTCAAACTTTAGGATTGGACACGTTTAAGGCATGAAATGGATGGCTAGAAATTAATTTTCTATATACTATAATTAATTTTATCATTATTTTAAGTAAGACAAACGGATTAGCACTCATTTAAAAAGGAATATAATAAATAATTTGCAATTGTTCGTATTCTCTCTTATCGCAATGATAATTGTAGAAATTTAATTAAGAATTTAAGTAGTTTTCATTAAATGACATGCTAATGAAAAAAAAATAGTCCTCCCCAATAGCGGACACCTCCCCATAACGGATAAAACTTCCGGTGCCGTGACTGTCCGTTATTCGGAGGTAACACTGTACATATACAGAACTATATAGTGACTATATAGTGAACTATCTTTGTAAACGGAACTATGTGGTGACTATATAGTGAAAGGAATAAAATCACTGGTATTAATCATATTGCCAAATTAACCCTCGGTTAAATAAAACATATCTTACAGCCAGGAAGGATAATCCTGCCGATATTAACTTTCAGGATTTTAATTAGTGCTTCTGTTAAATTCAAGGACTTCTTGTAGACAATAGTCTACATTAAAAAAATACTTAACACTTTTTAAAAGAATTTATATAAACTTGCTAAAAAATTATTTCAGCTGACTTAACATTCAGTGTTGCATTGTTTATGTAATAAATATAGTCTAGTCATTGTTTTAAAGTTAGTAATTGCTATTAATTTTTCTTAACAATTTCTAATGTAGGTAGTTTTAAAAATAATCTAATGTTGTGAAAAATAAGAAAAAAAATTGTAAGAATTCACTAATCGTTGTTATTGTGATAATTTTTATGAACGCCATAATTTACTTTTTATTTCAAGAAATTAATGCGTGTGCTTTAGAAATATTAGATTAATAAATAAGAAAAAAAAATTGAGCTCTTTCATTTAGAGCTTCTAAATTGACAGACAGTGGAAAGGAAATATTACTTAAAGCAATAGTTTCAATCAATTATTCAATAAACCACAAATTGGCTTATTCAAAGAAGAAACTAAAACTATTAGTTAAAGTCTTTCCTGCAGCTACAGTAAGTCCACGTAAGCCGAAGGCAGTCGGTAATATTCATCATAGAGTTTGAAAAAAGGAAAAACTCCAAGATGAAGATTCTATTAATTCTTTCGTTATTCATTCTGGTATTTTTTGTAAATCCAGTTAATAGCAAATATGCTGAAGTTAGGAAATTTTATTATTTGTATTTTGAAATCAAATTAATGATTTACAATTTGTTAAGAAAACTATTCAACTATGTTTTATTATACCTTCTTCTCGTAAAATTTGAGGATATATTAAATTCAGCCTAAATTTTTTAAGTCTATGATTCTTCTTTATTCTGCATTGCAGATAAAACTCATCAGAAACAGAAACCTTAGAATGTAATTTTAAGTGAAATATAACTATTAATTATTAATCCGTCGTTGCATTTGAAACTTAGAATTTAGAACTTTAGTTTTTAATTCAGAGGGTTCAAAAGAAGAACAAGAAATAAACTACTTATCTACTTATCATTCAGATTAAAGAAAATGATGATCAAAATATTTCATTTTTTGAATTCTTGGATTTTCTAATACTTTTTCGACATTTTTGAGAGAGAAAAGTTTTTGAAATATGATGAATTGTTTTAATTAATTAAAAATATGAAAAATTAATTTTAATAGGTAATTGTTTATTGTAAAATTTGTTGATATCAATGTGGTAAGAATCTGTGATTTTTTTTCCTATGAAAACCATCTGAACAAATGCTCAAAACAGGGGATTCATCCTCATTTAATAATTAATTTCCGCCATTTTCCTCTTTTATCCAATTTTTCTAGACATTTTCCCAATATACGCTCATTCGTGTTGCTGCTTTTATTTTTATCAATTAACACGTCTTATTTGTTTTCTTTAATATGATCGTTTATACTGGATTTCAATTATATTCAACTTACACGATACTAGTTTTCTTCATTATTTGAACGTTGAAATAGCTACAATTTCTGTCTTTTGACTTCGTTGCTTCCAAATCAAACGTCATAGAAATGTGATGAAATTCTTCTGGTGATTGGTCATCCTTTTGAAAAGCATTTTAAAGGACTAATCAGCAATAGCTGATAATAGCAATGAGATATAAAACTTACCATTACGGGCATAAAACCTCTTTCACCCAACACAATCTATATTACTAAAATCTTTTATTTCTCTGTCTGTCTGTCTGTCTGTCCGACGCAATTTTCTGTGAGAATGAAAAATAAAAATAATTTTTACAATGAAACATCCGCGACAGGAATCGAACCTGCAACCTTCTGATCCGAAGTCAGACGTCTTATCCAGTAGGCCATAGGGACTACAACTTTCTTCGTGTTGATTTTTGACTTATATCTCCTTTCCCTTCCCCCATCAATAAGGAATGTAATCAACCTTTTTTTTTTTTGAATCTCAAGATTGTTTATTTATTTCCCATCCGTCAGTTTATTTGTAATTCGAAACTGACAATTACAACTATAATTGCCGAAACGTTGCAATATTTTAAATATTCTTTCTTAACCAAATTCTATGTGATATTGAAAAATAAGTGTGTGTACACGGCAGATGTTGGAGTAAAAAAACAGAGTCAAGAAAGAAAGAAGCACTTTTTTTTTTAGGTGTAATACCGAAAAAATCACTATTTGTAACTCAAAAACCATCAATAGTTGTAACTCAAACGTCACTGAAAAGTGACAATTACAATTAAAATGAGAGTCAAAAAAGAAAGAAGCAGTACTTCTATTAAATTGAATACTGAAAAATCACTATTTGTAACTCAGAAACCATCAATATTTGGAACAAAAAGCCGCTGAAAAGTGACAATTAGAATAAAAAAAGTGACTCAAAAAAACAAAGAAGCAGTATTTCTATTCGTAGAATACTGAACACTATTGTAACTCAGAAACCACTGCAAAGTATCAATTGGAATAAAAAAAAAGTCAAGAAATAAAGAAGCAGTATTTCAGTAGGTAGAATACTGAAAAATCACTATTTGCAACTCAAAAACACTGAAAAGTATCAATTGCAACAAAAAAGAGAGTCAAGAAAGAAAGAAGCACTATATCTATTAGGTAGAATACTGAAAAGTCACTATTTGCAACTCAAAAACCATCACTATTTCTAACTCGAAAACCACTGAAAAATATCAATAAGAATAAAAAAAAAGAAAGAAAGATGCACTATTTCTATTAGGTAGAATACTGCTCAGAAGTTAGACGTATTTGCCATTAGACCACTAGGCCTACATTCTAATCTCTATAAAAAATAAAAATATATCGTAGATATATAACTTACACGCTGGTTCTAAAAGCAGTCGTAGATTGAGAGAATATAGACGTCAAAAATTAAATTAAAAAAAAAACTTAGTTATTTAGTTTTACTTTTCTTGATGTAATTTGGGTGGGTGGGTGTTTTTTTTTAATAAATAAAAAGTTATTTCCGTTACATAAGCGAGGCTTCCGGAGCGAAGCGACAGGTAGCCGACTAGTTTCCTAAAATATTAAATGACTTTAAAATAGTCAATATCTTTGAAAAATATGTTTATTTTATTTTTGAATCTCGAAATGCTTATTGTATTTGTATGTTTATTGCATTTTTGTTGTATTTTAGAATCCCTATTATTTAAGGGGAAATTGATTTGGGATGCAAGTTTGAAATTTTCAAAGATTGACCAAATACTCTCAAAATTCTTTTCATTCCCACCAAGCTTCATCAAGAAATGAGAATAACTTTAGAAAATTTTTTTAAAAAGAAGTTCTAAATATTTTTTTAATGTGAGTCAAAAAATTAAAGAAAAATTTTATTAAAGAAAAGAAAGTATATTAAAGTTAGAAAAGTAAAAGTAAATTGTAAAAACAAGAAAAAATATCAAGAAATAGAAAATTAAAATAAGAAAACAAAAAAGATCGTCAACAAATGTAATAGATTAGTCGTATATCTAACATTTAAGCTAATAATGGGAAATCCAGTGAAAACAATTGCAGATATTTCGAAAACTGTGAAGGGATGGCTCCCAAAGATAAATACATGGTGTTGCAGAAGTCGACGATCAAACTTGGCAGGGAGGTACAGGACAGTATAAGCTATAAGCAAAAAACATCATGTAAGTGTTAGGGCGATTTAGAACCATTTTTTAAAAAAAATCGACCTTTTTGTGGTTTTGTAATGTCACTACCTTGACTACTTTGAACAACATTTGTAAGTAAAGATTTATTGTTATTTTGAATCTAACTACTGTTTTTCTAACTACAAAACCTCCAAAATATTGTTGATGTTTTAGATTTACGAATATATTTTAATCAGCAAATTCCGTATATTAAATTATTTAATAAAACATTTTTATTTCCAATTTCCAATTTAAATTTCAAACTTTATTTATGAAAATTATTTAGCTATTTCTCGTGGTGAAAACCAAGTTAATGCTTAGGCCGATCCACAACTGGTGGCTTTACACTATAGCTTATATATATTTATTTATAAATTACGCCACTGAAGAAGTGGGGATATTCAAATTATATCTCCATGGAAACAGCGATTTGTTTTTTGTTATTGGCAAATTTTAAAACAGTGATTAGTTTTTTTGATATTGGTGTTTCAAATCACAAATCACTGTCTGGCTTATCATAGGTTTAGTATTGTAAGTTAATTTTTATTCTTATATTCTAAGCTTCTTGAATTCTAAATTGCAAATGATTAATTGAAATCTTTGCTTTACGAAATTTGAAGACCACCAGCTTCAAGTTTTGTGTGTTGGATTATATATGCCTAATTTTGTAGTATTATATATTCATGACTACTTATTAAGGTAATTCAATATATTTTAATATATTTTATATTTATACTTTAACTCAACATTTTAGATTTGGCTCTTTTAATAATTTTTTTAAATATTTTTTAATAATATTTTAAATTAATTTAGCAATTTAATAGTTCTTTTTGTAATTTAAATTTGATAATTTAAATTTAGATAATTTGATAGAATTTAGCTATTAAATTGAATAGTTTAATTTTAATTTTGAATTTAAATTTAGATGATTTGATAAATTTCAATAAGCAATAGAAAGGATCGGCCACTTTTTGTTGCTTTATTTATATTTAATCAGATTAATCATTTTGATTTGTTTTTAAATTTTAGATAGTTGGAATAAAATCTTTTAATTTTAAATTTAGATTTATATTTTAATTTTTAAGATTAATATTTAGGTAAATTTTAAATTAAATTTAAATTTTGAAAGAGCAAGGTCTTATTATGTTGCGCTTTAGTTTCTAAATTATTTCTAAATTACGCCACTGAAGAAGTGGGGATATTCAAATTATATCTCCATGGAAACAGCGATTTGTTTGTTGTTATTGGCAAATTTTAAAACAGTGATTAGTTTTTTTGATATTGGTGTTTCAAATCACAAATCACTGTCTGGCTTATATATATATATATATATATATATATATATATTGTATATAAATCTAATGCACGCAACTTGAAGTCGGCCTCTTCAAGTTACGTAATGCAATAATTTCAATTAATTATTGTAATTTTGAATTCAGAATATATAGAATATAAGAATAAACTATTTTATTAACTTACATTACAAAACATATAAAATTTGCCGGACTGCTATCTGAAATCTAAAAACCCAATACAAATTTCAGAAAGCTGTTTCTGTGAGTGTTTTCTGATTCACTCACTTCATCAGCGGCGTTTGGTGTTAAATTTTGAAACTAAACTAAAATTTGGAAGTTATAGCGCATTATTTAAAGAAAATTGCTCTTTTTATTATATATATTTTTTTAAAGTTTTTTTAAATTTTATATATTCTTTTTTTTGTTTTCTTTGAAATTATATACTTTTTATATATACCTTTTTTTATTTTTATATGTCTGTTTTGTTTAAAATAAAAATTAAAATAAAATAAAATAAAAATAAAAATAAAAATAAAAATAAAAATAAAAGGAGCAATTCTTTCAAATAATGAGTTAAGTATATAAATTAAAAATAAAAATAAATAAATATAAATACCTTTTAATGTGAAGTAATCGGTTATATAAACTTCACAATTAGGCTTATACAAATCTAATACATGCAACTTGAAGTCGGCCTCTTCAAGTTACGTAATGCAATAATTTCAATTAATTATTGCAATATTTTAGTTTAGTTTCAAAATTTAACACCAGATGCCGCTGATGAAATGAGTGAATCAGAAAACACTCACAGAAAGAGCTTTCTGAAATTTGTATTGGGTTTTTAAATTTCAGATAGCTGTCCGGCAAATTATATATATATATATATATATATATATATATATATCGAAAGGCCAAACTCGAATGATGCATAATTTTCGAGTTTAGCGATGCAATGATTTCAATTAAATCATTTGCAATTTTGAAATTTAGAAATTTAGAATATAAGAATAGAATTAACTTAATTCACAGAAACAGCTTTTTGAAATTTATATTGGGATTTTCAAATTTCAGATAGCTGTCCGGCTTACTATATATATATATGTATATATTAGGGTTCCATTCAAAATTTAAGTTGCTCAATTTAGTTGACAAAACCCCCTAATTTTGTTCCTTTTACCATAAAGCTAAATCCTTGAAAGTTTGAAAGCATTCTGTGAATATTTAGTGGTCGCTCTAGAAGGTCTCTACTGGTCGCTAGAAAACGCCTAATAAACAAAATCACTTTAAACTTAATGAATGCTATTAGCATTGGTTTGTAGCACGGTATCAGTACAATATATCGTTTTTAACAAGTAACAAACTTCGCAGAAATGACAGGAACAAAAAAATGAGAATTAATATTTATCATAATTTTTGAATTCCCTTCATAATCGTGGATTTGCTCGATTTTGGATATTCTCGGCGATGTTTCTTCACGACTTGAAGTAAGAACTGCTCCTGGTCTTCTTGATTTGTAAGCACCACATTGAAGGACTGGATCAATGCGACGCCATGTTCTGCTGCATCATTCAGTACTTTCAACTGTTCAATTTTAATTTTGGCTGGGATGAAATCGTCGTTTACCTTCCATGTATCGGGGTCCTCTTTGAGGAAGTCCTGCGAAATATCCAGAGCAACAAACAGCCTCCTCCTGTTTATTAACACAAAGTCAGAAAGCTCCTTTTCCTTAACAAGATATTCTGCTAGATGGATACGCCGAGGTGGAGGATCGATAAAAAGAAACCTTATCTAGAGCTGCCACCATCCCTATCTTTCTTTCTCTTCTAATGTCAGAATCGAAAAAGGCCAGGCCAATAAGCGTTCCACTTATGTACCATAGGTGTGCAGAAAAACTCTTCATTGCAGTTTCAGCAACGGATTTGTTGACCTTCTTTAAACATCTTTAAACAGTTGCAGGTCATTCCGTGGAGCTGATGCAGCAGATGGGTATCTGTACCATGCCTTCAAATACAGTCTGATCACGAAGACATTAAAGATCCGTAGTTCACGTAGTTTGAACTGAGCACGAAACAAGTAAATCATTAGGCAATATATTATCTTAGCCATCCACCTAGCCCTATGGAAAGCTTCTGGCGCAAGAATATGGAATCCTACTGCGGGATATTCTCCTAGGAAAACCAGAGCTAGTTGTAGTAGGTCTTTGTAGTCATCTCAAGGATGAAAATTGGATAATTGAGACCAAATGAAATTGTCAGATCTTCTTTCATTGGCCCCGATTCGGAAACAATGAACTCTTTCTTTATGCCACTTTCGTACTCTTCTTTGTTAACCCTTTAACTGCGCAATTAAGCTGAAATAGAGCTCCCCACAGGCGCAAAAAAAAAAGAATTATTATTTTTTTTTTAATTTTTGCATAATTTTATTAATTATAACCTTTTACTTAAGGAAAAAATTAAAAAAAAATATTTTAATGACTACACTTCTGCTGATTTAACTTTAAATGATGAACTTCAGGACGTGTTTTACAAAAAGACGAAAAAAATTTTTTTTCAAAATATATTTTCAAACAGCTATTCATTTGGAATTATGTCCAGTACAACAAAAAAATCCACTTATTGTTCACCATAACTGTGTTTTTAAAATGTTTTCTTACTGTGAAAATCACGAAAACACTGCCCAATACACAGTCCCACTCCACACTCCTGACACCATGTGCTCACTAGTTTCCTGCGCTTCTCCCTACGCTGCGTATTCATACAGACGTGACACTGTCTCTGCGGCTTGGCTCTCTTCTCCGTGGGTGGGACGAACTCCAGGTAGTGTCGTAAAATGACGTCTTTTCCCAAGAGCCGATCTGGTGCTAGGTTAGTGGAGGTCGAACGACCAGGGTGGGGTTGAGACAGAGTGCCGTATTTCGTGAATATTTGGCGCACTACAGTTAGACTGAATTCCTTCAGTGACATGCTGCTTCCAGTTTTCACGGAATGGAATCGGTATGCATTTAGAAGCGTCACATCTATCAAATGAAAAAACATTTTCTTATACCACTTGACTGATTTCCTCATACATTCCACTGAACTGATTTGCATGTCTGACTTGTCTACCAATCTCATATTTTTTGTATAGTCTAGAACTGCGTCAGGTTTTTGTATAAATACATTATTCCTCCAATCTCTCTTGTCGCTTGCAACCAGTTTCCCTCGGTGAACCGTTGTTAGCATTGTCACATCGCGCTTATCGTGCCATTTGAGAGCTAACAATTGTTTCGAACTTTTGACATGGTAGTCTCCTGGCTTGCACTTTCCTGGGAACGTTGGCATACCTTTTCTATTTATTCTGACTGTCCCACATGATCCCGTACCATTATCAAGTAAATATTTACATAATCGTGGACTAGTGTACCAATTGTCAGTGTACAAAATGTGCCCATTACGTAAATATTTCTCCATCATTTTCATTACGACAGCACCAGATATGCCTAAGTCACTTTTAGGAATTTTAGTTGTCTTCCCTGTATATGTAATCATATCTAATATGATTCCCGTCTCGCAATCACATAAAACAAAGAACTTAATTCCAAATCTGTGCCGCTTTGAAGGAATATATTGTTTGAATGATAGCCTACCTTTGAAAAGCATGAGCGATTCATCTATTACGAGCTTCTGAAAGGGATTGAAGGAGCCACAAAATTTTTCCTTTAGCATGCAAAAAATCGAATCAATTTTGTGCAAGGGATCTTCTACATTTGCGGCATCATTGTTGCAAAAATGCAAAAACCGAAGAATAGCAAAAAATCTGTCTCTAGACATGTACTTCCCGAAAACTGCCGTTTCTATCAATGGATCCTTTGACCAGTACTCATCAATTGAATGCTTCTTTACATGCGGCATCAACATTGTCAAGTCCAAAAACATATACAAATCATTCTCACTACAATCATGCCAACGGCGCATTCTGGAAAATTGTGACAATGTCTGTGACTCAATACAATTATTGGCGTAACGATTAGTTTCACTTACAATGTGTTCCACGATACCTCTGTCCAAAAAAGCCTCAAAATATTCCAACAGATTGTTTTCATCGCGAACAACAAAAGCACCACTTATTCCGGCGCTTGTAAAGTCAAAGTTCCATGTCGGTGGCACAAAATTTCGTCCGCTCTTCCACTCGAAGACTGGATCGGGGCTCTCTCCTCTTGTCTCATCTTCACTGGATGACTCAACAGGATCTTCAACGTCTTCATAACTATCTTCAAACTCTGAAGAAAAAACTTCTTCTTCATCGCTGAGTTCATCAAGAACAGACACTATATCTCGTGACGAAAATGGTCTCTTCCCGGGGCGGGGTCCGCGCGACGAACCTGCACGACATTTTTCTCTCGACATTTTTCAAGGGTTACTGAGGGTTCCTGGCAGCTACCGAAGGGCAATAAAAATATAAAGAGAACTAAAAGATGTCCGCATGACATCTATTTGTCAAAGGAAGAACTTCTAAGCGCCTATGGACTCGGAGAGTAGAAGCATAATTCAAATCGTCAATAGACGATGGGAGCAGTCTAGTAAGGCGATCGCTTATAGACGATGGGAGCAGTTAAAGGGTTAAGGGTCAATCCATGTGAACTCAACCAATAAAAAAATAATTTGT
>JAFIDM010084029.1:0-11642 GCA_023159025.1 Thereuonema tuberculata | reverse complement strand
ACCCATGTATCCATTAGCGAAGGGTCTGCGTACACTGCTAACTCATACTCGGAGGCCGAATGTGATCGGTGAGGACACAGCGAACGATAGAGATTTCTTTAGACTTGTGATTGGTTAGCTTCACTGACCTCGTTTGAACTCATCTAATGCTGCGAAGGTATGTGTTGTTGGACGCATCTAGCATATCATCCAAAACATCAATTGTATCGATAGCTCCTTGTATAATAAAAATAACTAAACATCACTGATTTCAGCGAGCGGTGAAAGTGTTCAGCTATCGCAACTTTAGTCTCAGAATGAGTCGTGAGAAAGTGAATATCATATTCTTTAAAAAGATTCTGAAATTATCTGTTTAGAAACTCCTTATATGTTTTCATTTTTTCTCCAAACATGTTCGGCAAAAGGGAAAGAACATGTTTCAAATGGGTAGGGAAGAACCGGATGAAAAATTCCTTTTGGCAGTGCAATTTGATGAGGCCGCAGAAATTAGATATTCATGTATTTTCGTAAACTTGCTAAAAATCTGAGTCATATATATATATATACAGTATTTTTTCTTTCTTAGGATGTAGGGATTGAGACTTAGGATATCAAAGTAACTAATAACCTCGTCGCTGTTTGTTTTAAATAAAAGGCAATCGATTCCACTCTTCCTCCGAGATAAGAATCTGTAGGATTAATCGGAGATACAACGGTCTTTCTGTGATCTTTATCTTCTTTTGCATCCTATTAACTTGACACTCCCAAAGTTTCTCATACAGAAAACCATGAGAACGGAAAAAAATTCTCCCTTTCCAACCATTCTGTTCGTACAGTTCCTACATGGTACGTTGTGAATGCGGATGTCTCACACCTTTTTGCTAATAGCAATAAAATACATCGGTGAAAGCATCCAAGGAATTCGAAGACAGTGCGAGTAAGTTCATGATAGCCGTCCACATATCAACGATCTAACAATTTTGGTTCCTTTGTGTTGCTTGAATGTTCTATGAAAATATTTCTCTGAGATTCAATTAGCGATAGCCACTGACGAGAAATTTTCGAATACTCTCAGAGAGATCGAAAACCCACTTCAGAAATCAAAAGAATAATATTTTCTCTAAGAAAAAAAGATATGAAAATTTGCATCGAAGCCGGAGAAATAGTAATGCTAGTCGGAAAGGGACAGAATCCACTCACTTTGACAAACAAATCTCTGAACTTCAAGCAGCTCTGCTGGAAGAGCTCCACATCGTTGCTACAGAAATCGATAATCTCTCTTCTGAAATTGAAGATTACATTTCTCTTGAGTTTTATATCAGTTATTGAATTTTTGAAACTCCTCCGGTTTCATTGATTCAGCATTGTAGTAAAGAGAGGCAAGGAGTGGTCCTATGTAGTGATAATTGAAGAGATACGGAAAAATATCCTTTCTTAACAGAAGGATCCTCGATCCCAAACATTTTAGAAAGTTTGGCCAAACTCGTGGAAAAATAGGCCAAGGAATCTATGAAGCAAATTTTCCCAATTTCCATCGACTAAATCTTATTCACATCAAATATAGGTCTAGGCTTCATTGTTTTGAATGAAATACTGCAGTATGAAATGGTTGTCGTAGCTCTTGGAATTAAGTCTGATAAATATTACCTCCACATCCTTATATTCTTGTAATAACCAGCAATAAAGTTCATGGCGTTCCGTATTCCCAAAGAACGTTCTCCATTTGATCCCTGATTTAGGAACGCAGTTGAAAAAATACTCAGTCGAAGCACCTCTACAGTCATAAGTCTTAAGAAATCCTCGCCACCCAAAGATACATGGAGTGCTCCATAATTTCATCGCCAGATTTATCTCTATTGACAATATCTTATATTCGGCATTCAAAATCGTAAAATAAGAATCGTGTATTTTTAATGTCATTATGAATTTTGGATAGTCTGACTACACTCATAAAGTATTGGGAATAATGTAATTAGGCGAATTTCGTAAAATGAAAGATTAAAAATAGATTTGTAAGTTTTTAATCTATGGAATTAACATTTCTTTAATTTATGGAATGCGAAATGTCTGCATATCTTTTTCGAAAACTGTTTTATTTAATAAATATTGAAGAAAAACGAATTTAATATCATTTTTTTTAAATGAACAAATGAATTAATGAACAAATCACTACATCTGCAAAATTTCATCCTCAAGTTTTTTCCTTCTATTATATTTTTATATTTAATGAATTAAAGGAAGCAAAGAGATTTGCTAATTTTTTCTAAGAATTATAGCAATATAAATTACATCAAAAAAACAAGTTTCATCGAAAGGAATTACATAAAAGCATCTTAACATAAAGATATTAAAGAATGCTCTTAATTTTTGTACTTACTGTAACGCGGAATTTCATCTGCATTTCTTGATATTTCCAGAGCTTTTTCAAAGTCATATCTGGGAGATCCAATAAATCAGAAAAATTGATTAAATCATCAGAACCCTTGAAGAATTTTTTGTATGCCTTCTTTAAGATATTTCTTTCAACATTACGTCCAAAATTTGTGCCTGGGCACAATAAAAGTGATGGTAAAGGAATTACATTCTTTTTAATCATTTCCACAGCAATACTGGGCTTTCCGAATAGATACACCTTCGAACAGTTTGCTATTTGATATATTGAAGCAATGACAAATACTAAAAAGCATGTCATCCATAGTATCTTAAGTTTCAGACTATACAAGGGATTTGCAATTCTATCAAATCCTGTGATACCAACACCATATTTCTTTACAGTCAAATCTTTGTCTTGGTTTGATTGAGGAATTGTGTTTCTATTATCTGACATCTGGCTGTTTCTGCAGTTGTTGCTCATTCTGCAAATAAAGTAATGAACAGAAGATTGTTAATTAAGAATTATTTATACAATTTCAAACAAAAGACTTTTGAAACTTCCATTTGTTCTTTCTCCATAATATAGTAATAGAAAGATAAAAATAAAGCAATATCACAATTTAAAAAATTAGAAACAAAGTTAAAAGAAAAAATGGTATTAAATTAAATTAAATTAAATGGTTATACACTATCCTACAGTAATGGACCGGACAGCAGCATATTTCCGTAAAATCAGACGAGATCGTCAAAGTGCATGTGCGCTCGTGATCAGGCAAAGTCCATTCAATTAGTTGCTACGGAAACGTCTGTAGGAGTGTCGAGTAGTGCGAAGAATATGCCGAAACACAGGGAACTTAGTGACTTTGGAAGAGGCGTTGTAATTGGCTGTCACATTGCTACCATGTCTATTCGTGCAATTTCGGCAAAATTATCACAGCCACGTTCAACTGTTGGTGATGTCATCAAGAAGTGGAAGAATACGGGCGTTGGGGCGCGAACTCCACACATTGGTAATCTTCGGAAACCGATTGAACGCGATCGACGCGTCCCGAAGAGCGAGGATCGTAAAAACTAAAAAAAAAACCCTCAGAATCATAAACAGTGAGTTTCAACAGGCATCAGAGGTTATAGTTCATCTCAATACGTTGCGGAAGGAATTGTATGCCCTTCAAATCCACGGATGTGTTGCCGAACACAAACCACACATCTCATCTTTTAACAGAGCCGCCAGACTCAAATGGTGTTTGCAAAGTCGTAACTGAACTGTAGAGCAGTGGAAAACAATTTTATGGAGTGTAACGTGCCTCATCCCATTACACTGTCTTCCAGTCGGATGGATGTGTTTGGGTGTAGCGAATGCCAGGCGAACGTCTTTTACCCGAGTGTTTCGTTCCAACTGTGAAGTTCGGCGGCGGGGAATGCTGTGGGGGTGTTTCTCATGATATGGCCTGGGACCATTGCACGTTGTTGCGGGAATCTTGAACTCCGAAGGCTACAAGGACATTTTGGACAATCGGGTTGTTCCTACTCTCTGGCAAATGCTTGGAAATGACGATTGTTACTTTCAGAACGACAATGCTCCATGCCATGTTTCAGCCTATGTCCAGCAGTGGTATCCAGAGATGACTGTAAAGCGGCTTCCATGGCCTGCTCAGAGTCCCGACCGAGTTTGAGCAACGATTGAGGGCCAGGGAACCACGTCCGACATCTACAGCTGCACTGGCCAAGTTCTTGAAGCAGAAATGGACAAAAATACCCATAGCTCTGTACCAAAACTTTGTGGAAAGCATGCCCCGCAAGATGGCTAATGTAATTTCAGCACGTGGGGGTCCTTCCCACTCTTAAATCAGGTACACTTTCACATGTTTCCAGGAACGCGCACTGTCCGGTCCATTAGTGTAGATTAGTGAATTTCATTTTTCATTTTTCATTAAAAGAAAAAAAAAGCGATCGATTTCGCTGGCACTGCGCAGCTTCTTCAGACCGTTTTACTTTTTAACTTTATTTCTAAATTTTTAAATTATGTGCGTTGCTGTATTTTATCTTTTAATGAAAGTTTATATACACGTTAAATACCGTATTCATACTGATCGACAGATTTAGTAATCATGCAATTTAGAAATATCTGGTTTTTTTTTTTAATCTTTTGATATGTTTAAAAATTTTCGTATAAAATCAAATATATGGGCTTACTCCATCAGTAATACATAACATTTTTTTAATTGAATTTTTTATTTACAGATTTGCTGTTGCTATAGTGTGGAGATATATGCCGTAAGAAGAAAATGACATTTTTCTACATAATTGCAAAGGCGTTTAATAACCTTACATCACCTTTGAACGAGTGTCTGTATGCCTGCCTGGTAAAACGGTGGGTTTGCTCGTCTGAGTAACTGTATAATGGCCATCACAAGGAAGTTATCATTTTCAAACTTTGTTCCGCGAAGGGAGTCCTTGAGGCCAAACAGATGGTAATCCGTCAAATCAAAGATGTACGATGGCAATGTTCTCCTCCCAAGTTTTCTGATCGCTACAATGGTTTTTTTGACTGACGTGCAACAGCAAAACATCTTGCTTCTGTCGATGTGGTCGAACACTTCTCAGCAGAGCTTGAAATTTTTTTTTTAGGATTGCTGCCAACGAATCAGAATTAATGGTTGTCCAAAAGCAGGAGTTCATTCGAATTCCAGGAAACCTTTGCTATAACTTTTCCTGCCCAAGGTGCAGATTTGATTTTTTTTTTCTGGGGTGAATTCGATGAAGCCTTTCCATTGATTGTCGTTTTGTCTCCGATTCAAATGGCGCAGCCATGTTTCATCTTCCGTAACGATTCTTGAAAGAAATTCCTCTCTATCTTTCTCGTAAGGCATCAAAAATTCGCTTTATATGGTTTTTCGGCTTTCCTTGTGTGCATTTGTGAGCATCTTCAGAACTCATCTTGCACATATCTTCTTCAACTTCAACTGTTTAGTATTCTGCATATACTTGCTTTCCCAATGCCCAGTTTGATTGACATCTCCTACGCGGAATATAAATTTCAGAAATAACCATAATGTTCATGAGCTCAACATTGCAGCAGTTCAAGCGGTGTGCAGTCTATCCGGAATAAATCCGGTATAAATCCGATATATTAGCAAAGGCATTCTCACATTATAAATTAGATGCCCATTGACTAACGGTACTGTAATGGAAAGTTTCATCTTCATACACCTTTCGCAATCTCTAGTGGATGGTTCCGACTGCCTCATTCTCACAAAAAAGGAATTCAATAACAGCACTGCGATGATCTTCATCGATGATTGAGTAAGAAATGTGTGGTGTGAAACTATGATATCAACTTATTACATCAAGTTTAAGTGAAGCTACTTACCTTTTTTCACACAGATATGCATTCATATCAGTTAATATCAAAAATATCAATTATCAAAAATAGTGGTAACGGCCGATATCTTTACAACAAGCGCTTGATCATCGACATGCAACAGACTGAGTGCCATCCACGTGGCGTTGGCACACCATTGTCAACAAAGCAGATGATATGCTTTGTTACAAGAACAGTGCGGTTTCTATCTAGTCAGTTGTGTTGGGTTCACAACGAGCAGTTCATCAGTGATACTAGTAAAATGAGAAGAGCTTTCTCAGGGCGGAAGATTCTTCATGTGTGCATTTTATTTCACTAGTGTGTAAGCATAGAATCCAAATGCTTAATCAGTGCTATTAGTGATGTGTGTGTTAACATTAGTGTTCTAGTAAAGTGAGAAATTTAAATGCTTTATATTTGTGCAAAGGTTTTCGCAAAATACAAAGTGACGTTTGTTTCCTAGGCAACGGAAATCATCGTTAGTGTTATCGCAACAACATGGAATCCAGGTGACTACTGTTTTAATGTTAATGTTAGTTACTCAAACATCAAAGTTACCGATTCTACCTTTAGTGATTTTAGTGCATCGATCAGTTCAACAATTCCAAGAAACCTGAATGTGTGAGTATGAACTTTTCGTTGTTTGTTTCTCGAGTGAACGCCGTGCAAGAGCATTCCAGACCTAAAGCTAAGGGACAGATATAATTCCAGCAGAAGAGCTATTTAAAGATTCATGTAACTAGTGACAGATTAATTTGACCGAGCGGTATCCTGTAATACATGAATTTTAATTGAAAAGACTATAAGTTATTTAGAACTTATTTCGAACTGGAACTTTATTTTTTAGAGACATATGTTTGTCTGATTTAATACTAAAGTCAAAAATTTGACGATTCTAGTATTGTATTCCCATTATTATTTTTGATGAATGTAAAGAAAGATATTCGAAACTTAGAATTAAATCTTTCTTATTCTTGATTTCTTGAATTTGTGTGATTACTGTTCGCTTAACAAATTTCATGACAACCTTACTTTAATTAAGCTAATCTGAGACTAATTGGCCCAGGTAGTATTTGTAATTATATGTTTTACATTACCACTCTGACAACCGCTATTTGTGGAAGCGTTAATAAGTTTTAAATCCCACAAAATGTATATTTCGCAATGTAAAATATATTCAGTATTCATCATGCTAACGATGTTACTATTCATCTTAAAGGCTGCGTCTTTAATAATTTTGAAAGAAACTTACAGATGTGATTTTTAAATTATATAATACTAGTTAAGAAGTGAAATGCCTCATTGTTTCGTGCCTGGATGCAAATCTGGACACAAAAGCTGTTGTGACGTTAGGCACTTTTTTTTGTATCTCTGAAAGATAAGAATTTTTTTTTAAAGTGGGAAAGGGCTATTCCCAGAAAGACAGAAAGCTTTCTTCACGAAGTTATGTGTGTGACTGTCAATTCTATGACGAAGTAATTGTAAAAGTAAACACCTTTGTCATTAATGGTGCAAAGATGGAACTTCCGAGATTAAGATGGCGCTTAATCTCAAATGGTGCAAAGATGGCGCTTAGAATCAGACGCTGTCGCTCGTGTATTTCCAAATATCCCGAAATATTTGAGTACAGAAATATAGAAGAGAAAACAACCTTCAGAAAGAACCTCCTTATCTCATTCTCAGAAGAAATCAAAACACGATGTAGCTGAAGCAGCCTGAGTACATGAATTTGTCACCGACTTCTTGTAGCTTGAACCTTAAAAGCAAATCAACTTCTTCCGGAAGAAAAAAGCAAATGCAAATGGAACAATTAAAGTACTAAAGCAGAAAATAAAACATCTTAATTGTAATTACCCGAGGCCGCTAACTCTCAACTGGAATTTCTCCTAACGCCCACCAACCTCAGGGTCAAATAGAACGGACAAATGTAAGTATATAAATATCGGAGTAGTAAGGTAGGACATCTAGCTTGAAAGACAAATAATAGAGTAAATAAAAGGATTATATAAGTATTTACAGGTGAGTGAGTAAAATGATAATAGGTGATAACTGAGAATACATGAATATATATCTTACCCCCGGCGTTTTCAAGAGTGGCTGATAATACACTAGATAAATATAAAACTAAGCACATATATATCCAAACTAAAACGAGTGTCACTTAGTGAAATAGAGTTCACACGCTAGAACAGTTCACAAGAGTTCTCACAAGATGTTCTCACAATGTTCGTGGCAGTTTTTGAAAGCGGAGAAGAAGGTTGTAGTTCAGTCTTTACTCTTGCCTTTCAGCCGAAGAGCAGTTCTGGATGGGTACAATCTAGATGAGATCGCTGGTTTCACTTTGCTGCAGCCTTATCGGTGATGCTGTCTTGCACATTCTTGGATTGGAAGAACGCTAATTTTCAGGCGCAACCAGAGTCTGCGGGAAGCAAGCCTAGGTAGACATCACTTTCGGCAACACACTTGGCCGCCGCAGACCGATACGAGGGGAAATTTTTTCGCTGCGCTTACCTGGAGACTTTGAAAAACTCTCTAAAAGGCGCACAATTGCTCCTGGGATGCAAAAGATAGCAGTGGTTCGGTGGAGGCGGACAAGCCACTTGCCTTTGCTAGGCCGAGTTTACCTTGCTATTGCAGTAGCGAGCAATTCGAAGGGCAACAAAGTTAGCTGGATGCCCTTCTCGCATGCTCGCTCTCACTGTCTGTATGCTATATCACTTTCTCTCAAACGTATTTCCCTTGTTGTGACGTCACTTATTGCAGGCGTCGAGCTTTCTAGGAGACAACTGCCAAAAGGCTGTAAGGTGGAAGGAATAACAATGGGGGCAAGAAACGTAAAGAGGGGATAGGTAAAATAGAAGCCAGATGGTTAAGAGGCTGAGAGAACACAAGATCATCTGGGAAACATCCGTTTCGAGAAGACAAAGAAGCATTTAGACGAGAAATAAGAAAGTGTTTCTGATGATTGTATAAATTTATATAAAGTGATGAAAAAATGATAGGAAAGAGAGGAAATTATATAACAACCATCGGGCCGTTACAAAGCATTTCCCAAAAGAAAACGACTCAAAGAAAAAAATGTGAATAATAATTTCTGACGAAGTGAATCTAAGAGAGGAAGTTCAACAATGTTTCCTTTAAAGTTGATGGGTTTATTGATTTAGCTGACATCACACCAGATCAACAAAAAGACAGTTTAGCTAATCATGCTCTAGTTTTCATGTTCGTTCCATTCTTGCATAGCTAGGTTCAACCTGTAGCCGAAATGGTACACCTGATGATATTGCTGCCTAAATTTTTGTTCAAAGAGTTCTAAGTCCAATTGTTCAGGTGCGAAAGGGTTCTTCGACTCGGACACGGATGGCTTGACACAGTACTGCGGAGGTCACGTCAGGGTACCAGGTCCCTTTTCGAATCTGCTACGTCTGTGATCAGGGTCTTCTTCCTCTTCCGTGAAGGCTGCATGCCAAGGTCGGAAACAGTCTGCTTCTGCCGGGGTCGAGTGCGACTTGCACGGCACAACCCTTTTATTCTACTCCATGGATTGATGATCACTGCTCGAGGATCTATTATGGTTACGTCCGCTTTCAGTGTTTTTCCACTGCCGGGGCTTCTTATTTAGACTCCTGTCCAACTATGTACTTCTTTCTTCTCCACCTGGAAGGCTTACTTCTCGCTTCTCTGGCTACTTGGCGTGGAGACTCCTCTCTCTGTGGCTCTCGGCCACCAACTGACTTCTTCTCTTGGCTGGAGGACACCTAGCGGCTGGACACCTAGTGACGAACTGTCCAATCTGACTCTGCTTCCGCATATACAGCCGTTTGACGCCTCCTTCTCGTCTCTGGAACAATCAATTCTCAATAGGGAAGCAGGGTCAGAATAGTCGATTCTCTAGGAAGGAAGTTGGCACAATCCACCGGTAACAATATTCTAGCGAAAATATTATTTCAGATTATTATACAGCAGGCAATAGCAAATATCGTTGATTTTCACTTCTGATGGTGGTCACTCAAATAAAATGGTTGAAAACCTTTAAACATTACAGGCAAGAGAGTTAATAGAAAACTGTGGGCTTTTTCCGATGCCGTCCGTGTGCTGAAATATATTAGAGATCATTTTCACGATAAAGTTCGTGTGATTTTCAACAATGAGCTAATAAATTTTGAGTTCTACAGAAACGTTTATAAAGTAGATACTTCTCCTGACTTTTGTGGAATGAAAGCATGTCCTAAAATTACATCTTCTCATTTCGACCCATCTTCCTTTTAACGAATGAATGCCCGACTGGCTTTCTAACTTTTTAGCACAAGCGTTGCTATTAATTTCTTCAGGTCAATAGACTGCAAGGGTTTCGAAGGAAATGAACTAACTCAACATTTGATACAAAAGATCAATAGCCTTGCCAATGTCTTTAATTCCACGCGCCCTCTTTCTGCCCTTTACAAAGATTCGATATATCATAACACTTTAGAAGAAATATTGCACCTGTTCAACACCTGAAAAAGCACTTTCGCATTAGAAAGAACCTGAGAGTCATTTCTAATGTGCTACACAGTGTCACTCTTAATTTCTGACTATTTGTTAAGCGAAGGATTCAAGTGTGTATTGACATCAAGAATTCAATCAAGATTCATTGGAACGACATTTTGGCATTTTAAATCACTGAGTTGTAGTGATCACCCATCCACAATAGATTCCCTGCAACTGCACATGCTTCAATCCATTTCCATCCCTACAAGGAACATTCTATCAGTAAATGGAAATTTTGAGCCGCAGGTTAAACCTTCACTTACATCATTGGTGAATCAGATGCGTACACTGTTCAAAATGACCGAAGAAGAGAACAAGGACTGAACTGTATCAGCATTGAATAAAATTAGTGAGCAATTAATAATTGACCATGGCTCAGAAGAACTTGTGACTGGGAAAGTAATGTAACATCAGTGGACACTCACAAAAATGCAAAGAGTGCCTTGTTTATTAGTTAGCAGGATATATGGTCCATCAGGCTTCAAAAATTACCAAGTGTGTTAATTGTATTAGTACACTTCGCAGTGGGACACTACAACAAAACTACATAGCGACTTTCACTAAAATTAAAGATTATGATTACAGTCAAGGGCACTAATATTTATCTCATCCATCAGAAGAAGTGATAAATATTCTCTTAAAGGCAGAAAAAGTTGTGAGCAACACGCTCTCTTCATTTGATAAATTATGGGGTGACATATTTTAAAACTGCCTGGACAACATTGATCATATCGCAGTTCAACATACAGGTCTAGGATGTAAAGTAGAACATGCCATGGAAAGGATTCCAAGATTGATCTTCCACTACATCAAGTGTCGCTTCTTCTTCCAGTCAAAGAAAATAAGAAAGATGTTAAAATCGGCGAAGAAGACCAAATCAGTTCGGAAATTTTCGAAAATGTCCCACTGCTGACTACGAGATCAGGAGAGGTCAAGATTTACAGTCATTTTAAATTTAGCAGAAATCTCCATGATTGTAGCAATATTCTTAGTAAAATGGTTTTATGAAATCACATAAATGAGTTAAAAAGTATCATCATTCTTATTAAAATTATTTCCTTTTATAAGATAAAAGATTTTGCACGAATACTTTAACCAAGATCAGATTAAATATATTGGAAAAAAATACCAATAATAATAATAATAATAATCATAATAATAATAATGTTTCCTCTCTATTAAGATATAATTGTGTCGCCAATCAGTCGAATTCCAAGTTGACAGATTTGTTTTTGCAACAGAAACGGCGAATCTGAGACTTTTCTTAGCATATATTTTGTAATTTTTGCGCACAGCATGGTTAATAATACTTACTAATAATGTAGGCTATTAAAGCAACTCATGTAAATTATGTCTCACATTGTATTTAAAATTATGGAAGTGGTCATTCCTAAAAGAT
>JAFIDM010084028.1:0-11643 GCA_023159025.1 Thereuonema tuberculata | reverse complement strand
TGTGAGTCTTGGCAACTTATTTTACACGAAGTGTTTTGGGTGGGATTTCATTTCTTTTTGTAGGATGAGATCTGATAACTTTTTAACAGTGAAAGCGTTATGAGCATGCGAGTCTTGGCAACCCCTTATTTTACATGATATGTTTTGGGTGGGATTTCATTTCTTTTTGTAAGATGAGATCTGATAACTTTTTAACAGTGAAAGCGTTATGAGCATGTAAATCTTGGCAACTTATTTTACATGAAATGTTTTGGGTGGGATTATCTATTACAACTAAATGTAGTTTTAAGATTATTTAGAAAATGGATTTTTTTTCAATACCTTACTTTTCTGTTTTTCTATTGGTCAACTTGTATATTCAAGCTGTTTGCACTTTGGAAGAAATCACATTATTACACAGTATTATTTAGGCCGAAGCTTTGAGGGTACGACGTATTTCAGATCTTAATAAAATCCAAAGTATAAAAGCTAGATAAATGAAACTTAGCGTATTTCATTAGTATGGTAACTGCATCTTATCCTGAAAATTTGAGCTCTCTAGTATTATCCAGGCCGAAGCTATGAGGGTTCGATAATACATAACCAGACCCCCTCAAGATATGAGGGGTTGGAATGTGAAAGTTACGGATTTCTTAATTTTTTTGTTGTTTGTGTGCTAATCCTAACCTGCATACCAAATTTCAGCTTTCTAGGACTTCAGGAAGTACCCTAGAGGTTTTGATGATCATGAGTCAGTCAGTCAGTCAGTCAGTGAGTGACGGAATCGACGTATTTTAGGTATTAATAAAATCCAAAGTATAAAAGCTAAATAAATGACACTTAGCGTATTTCATTAGTCTTGTAACTGCATCATATCCTGAAAATTTGAGCTCTCTAGTATTATCTAGGCCGAAGCTATGAGGGTTCGAAAATACGACGAAACACTTCCAGAAAAGGTACGTAATGCCCTTCCTGCCTTCGGCTCGTCTTGGCGGGGGCACTGCCGTGCCCCCAGATTAACTCAGCTTTCCGTTAATGAGAAATAATGAATTTCTATTGAGATTTTTGCTAAAAAAGCAGGAACTGTTTCTGAAAAAATATTTGTCAACTTCACACGGAAGTTTTCCACAGGCATCACACCAATAAATTACAAAAGATATCTCTTGTCCGAAAATGTACATGCCAGATTTGTAAGATCCTTTTTAGTGGTACAAAAAAGTATGGATACATATACAGTATATATGAAGGAAAAATTTTACGTTCGCTTAGTAATTCATAGTGAAGAAATAATTTTCAGCCAACACACAAAAATAAGTTTAAAAATTTAACATCACATAATGTTCTTCCATAAATTCTTTACTCCTTAATAACACTAATATTTCGAATAATTATTCTTCTTCAGGTTGAAAAAGGCAAAAATAAAATTAAAATTATTTCTTTCCTTAAACACAAAAACAAACAATGAATATAGAAATTCCAAATTGCAATCGATAAAAGTGAAATCTGATATATTACATCTTTATAATATATTTCAATTATTGAATTACAATGTAAATCCCAAATTACAATTGATAAAAGTTAAATTTGATATATTACATCAGACAGTAGCAACAATATGTTCTTTAAAAATTCTGACAATAATAACAATAATAATATGTTATAAATGCTATTTCTTCAAATTGCTCTTGTTCAAGTATTTCTTAAAAATTCTGAGTGACATACTAGAATTTATTATCGTAACAGATAAGTATATTTTAAGTTAAAAAATTATTAACAGAATTATAATTAAAAATTAAAACTATACATACATAATCTGGAGCTTTCGAGTTTCCTTTGCGGAGCTCATTTTCAACAATTTTACAAAAATATTCGGTCCTATATATATGTATGTGTGTGTGTGAGTGTACAGATATGGAAGTAATTATGAAAGTTTTATTCTATTGGAGTACTTTACCAATAAGAGCCTAACATCTACGCCCTAGAAAAGAAGTCAATGACGCCACCATCGAGAGGTTTATAGAAGACCCACCACAACCCAACCGAATTGGCCTCAAGAAGAGCTCTCCAATAAAATAAAACTTTCATAAGTACTTCCATATCTGTGCACATTTATTACCTTTCCATATGGATATACATAGGACCGAATAATTTTGTAAACTTGTTGAAAATGAGCAAAGGAAGCTCGAAAGCTCCAGATCATATATGTATCGTTTTAATTTTTAATTATAATTATGTTTATAATTTTTTAACTTATTATTGTGTGTAAGCTGAAACTTATTTCTTCACATATATATATGCACATAATGATTGTACGAACCTTACTCCTTATAAAAATAGGCTAAAAAAAATAAAAGATATTGGTAAAATAGGTGTAAGTAGTAAGAGTGAAATATGGTTTTATTAATAATAATTCATCGTGGAATTTTATTAGCAATCGTACCACTTATTGGAGTTAAATAAAAACGGAATTCTTTAAATAATTCCGGAAAGATCTCCTTCAAGCTACAACTCTACATTTCTTAACTTGACTTTTTATTATCAAATTACCGTACACCAGGAATAGTTAAATAATTTCTTAGCATTTCTCTCGGTAGGGTAGTTTGGTTTCTGTCTTCACCTTTAAGTTAAAGACAGTTTCTTTCAGTGTCTAACTGAATGAGATTATCCATTTTTGGAATGACAGCTTATACGTTCATTGCTATGCCTTAGAGGGCCCTTTTGACAGGATTCTCTTACGATAAAAGTCAATAATTAGTTTCGAAACTTCTCTTGTCAGAAGTTGAGCAGCATTGGTCCCTTTTCTACGTTTAATAACGGAAATATTAATACTTGAGGAGTTTCCATCATTACACTGTGTAATATACATTTGATTTATTGCTTCTTGAAGATTCGTAGACGTTGACTTTACGATGTACAAATTAATAGGAAAAGTCTAATTAAAACAGCTGGTATTCTTTCAAAATCCATTGTGAAAATCTTAAGACAAAAGAAACCACTGTTACAAAATATTAGAACCCCGTTTCCAAAATCCAGCAAAAAAAAAAAAATACGAGAAAGAAATGGTTATATCTTGAAGCGCAGACTTTTCCTTGATTTACAGCTGAAGTTTCTGCAATAAAGTTTTGTCTTCCAATATCAAATCATGAAATGAAGGAACTTTTTGAGTCGTAAAGAAAAAGGCCAATAAATTTTAATGCTTTCATCCGAAAACTCGAAAATTGTCTCGTGTTCTGAGAATTTTAATTCATCTAAATGGAAACTCATAAATATGATAATTAGACTTAATTCTTTTTCTTTTATTACTTTGGAGGTAAACGAATGTCATTTTGCTAATGTGATTTTCTCGAAAGACAAATTGAAAGCCATTCTCAGGCAGAAAGCTTTTAACGAAAAATCAAAACCATAAATCGCTTTCAGTAAGTCAGCTGTGTATGGGTTAAGATGCTATTTACATTGGTTGGTTTGTTTTTTTCTTCGGTCTCAATGGATTACCTTCATTTAGCTGTTAGATTCTTGTTGAGCCATTCATAAATTTGTTAAGTCTGCTTCATCTAAAGTCATTCGAAAATCAATAGAAGTAAGCAGACGACTGATTTTTTTAAAACTACTATTATCACAAGTGAAAATAAGCATTCTCTAAACGTATCAGAAAATTAGTTGATACTTGGACATGGTTTGAGATCGGGGGATATAGGAGACTGAGATAATGAAGATTACAGTAGAATGAAGAAATTGCGAAAAATGTAAAATTAAAAAAAAGAAAAAGTAATCTTCAGATTTGCGTTGTTTAATCTTTTTACTGTTGTTTATAACTATTCATCATTTACTAGATGTTGTAATCATAATGAACAACTTTAAAAATATTTGTTTTGCATTACATGCAAATATTTTTAAAGTTGTTCATTATGATTACAACATAATGCAAAACAAATTCACTAAATCCTCTATTTTTACGCCTTTGCAAAAAAAAGAATAATGAAATGTCATTGGTCAACGCAATTCGTGGGCATAATGAAGAAATCTAATTAACCCCACTTGAATGATGCATGAAATCCAGAAAAGATCCTTGATTACAAAATAGTGCCTAAAGTATTTAAAAACGAAGGGTCTTAAAAAAAATCAATTCTTCAGATTAATAGAAAGAAGAAAACTTACCATATAAACTTTGGTCGCTTGTCAAAATTTAGTCTTACCATTGAGTAAGTAATGAACAAGAAAGTGAAAAAAAAATTCCAAAACAAAAACATTACAAAATGTATGAGAGTTTTAAAAACAAGAAAGCAGACTCTTTGCAGCTTTCACTTTCTAAGGACGGCAAAGGTACATTTAGAGTTAAAATATCTTGCAAATTCTAAGTGCTTCTTACCATTGCTAATAATAAACCGGTGAAAATTACCATAAAAACTGGAAAATTTAGTTTACTTTAGAAAGGCTTTTTGAAAAACTTTTTCATATATTCATATTATCTACTTAAAATACACATTTTTATTCTACTCTGCTATGTTTATTTACAGAAAATTTAGGGAAATTACTCATTCCTCTTCCTCGAGGTAAACTCATACATATTCATACCACAATGGAAAACTTCACTTTTTTTTTTTCCTCTGCACTTGTCATGGTTCAACGTGCTTTGAATGGTAAATGCACAGATTTCTTTTTTTCTTTTTTTTTTGAAACACAGTATTCTTGAATTTTGTTTCTGAATTTACATTTATTAAATTTATATGTAAATTATCGTTGCCTTTTGTCCCAAAGTTTGATCTTCCTAATAATTCATGTATTATACACTGCAGTGGAAGTTTTACAAAAATTATTGTTGTGTTTACTAATTATTGTTGGTAATCTCAGTAAATTATAACAGAAATTAATATATAATCATTATTATTAATTATTATCATTACTATTAATATACATTCGGGCAAAATACTATAGATTAATAGTCGCTTTAGTATCGCGTCATATCGTATGGAGTAATAGATATCTCTACTTCAATCCTGCGGAAAATCCTTCCATAGCTGTTATAATCTCTCATGCCCGTTGATGCCATCCCAAGCTGCCATCCTAGCTGGTCCCACTTATGTTCAATAGGCGACAAGTCTGGAGACCTGGCGGGCTAAGGAAAGATTTCGCCAGCATGGAAGCAGTCCAGGAGAACTCTTACGGCAGGTAAGTGGGCATTATCTTGTTGGAAAATGGACCCATGTAGCCGCTCCAAAAAGGGAAGCACATGAGGCCGCAAAATACCTTGAACGTACCTCTGTGCGGTCAAAGTTCCCCTGAACTACCAGCGGAGACCGAGAATCGTAGGAGCAATGAGTGTATAAATATTTACTTAAATATAACTTTTAAATATCAGAATATTACTTCGTATATTGCCAGGAGTTAGCAGAAATCTTATTAAGCAGATTTACTATATTAATATTATATTTATATGTTTAAGGAAGGAAAGAAGTTAAAATGAAATTGATTTGGAATAAATTTGAAAATTTCGTCTGGAAACATCTTCCAAAACAAATAGAGAATGGGCCAAACTTTATATAAATTCTAGGAAACTAAATAGGTCTGATCATATATAAAAGAAAAAGTGAGTGAAATAGAAAAGTTTTTGTTTTAGAATGTTTGGAAAAAAGTGTATCTTTTTATGCAAGGTAGTTATAATTAAATTTGGCGGATTTGGAGCATGCTGCAGCTGCAACCAATAGTCGGAGAGAAACCAAAAGTTGTACACATACTATTCAAAGAATGCGCTCAACGATTCTGAAAAAAAAAAAAAAAAAAAAACTCCTAACTGAGGGCGCTTTTTTGCTACACCAATGAAAATAATTGTAGAAAAACATTCAACACGCAACACGCTATAACAACAGAGTACGGTTTTAATTGTAACATTTCATTTCTTTTACTGTAAAAGTATCCAAATGTCATCACAATTGCATAGTGTGAATCTTTATGCAAAGAGAAAACAATCTGATTTTGCATAGACACAAGGAAGGCAGCCGACATCGGGCTATAAATAATCGGTGTGAACTGAAAACGATGAAAAAATTGAAGACGTTTCCACATCAATCGTTCATAGGACATCTTATATTTGAATGGCACTGTGAACACCTAAAATTGCCGTGTGGGCCAAGAAGAATCCACACTATTCCAGGAAATGCCTCTGCATTCGCCCAAACTTACAATCTGGTGTGGGTTCACATTTAAATTTATCCTGGGTCCTTATTTTTTTGAAGAAATTACTGCTAATGGTCCTCAGACATGTTCCGTGACTGCGGCTAGATATCGTGATATGCTCCAGAACTTTGTGATACGCCAGCTGCAGGAAAGATAGTGTCTTGATTCAATCTTTTTTATGCAATATGGTGCGCCTCCTCATATATTGGAAGGTTCGTGAAAACTTTGTTGCGTCAACACTTTATCAATGATCGAGTAATTAGAACATGCGACTAATGTTCCCTACTGCCTGGCCACCAAGTTCTCGTGACCTAACTCCATGCGATTTTTGGTTGTGGGGATACCTAAAGAATGTGGTGTATTTTGGAGGAATTGCAACATTCATCATCATCATCATCAGCCCGTACAATCCCCATCCGGAGCAAGGGCCTCTCCTAATTTCTTCCATTGTTGCCTATCTTGGGCAGCATGAGTCCAGAGTACCCCCTGAGCCTTCTTGATGGAATCCTGCCATCTTGTAGCTGGGCGACCACGACTTCTTTTATCATCTCGGGGGTACCATTCTTGAATCAGCTTAGTCCATTTCTCTGTTGACATTCTGGCCACATGTCCTGCCCAAGTCCACTTTTTCTTCAAAACTTCTTTACCAACATCTTTTATTTGTGTTTTACGCCTAATTTCCGTGTTCTTCATTCGATCTTTCAACCTAATACCAAGCATGCTCCTTTCCATTTTTAATACAGTAAAATACAGTATCACGCTACATGTGCGAACTATCACAGGTGATCTTCTATGGTCAGCGGTTGAGCGTACAGTTCATCGTCTGCAAATGACACACATTTGCAGACGATGTGTCGGGGGAACATATTGAGCAATTTCACATGACCCGTTCAAACGTCTGATACTGTTTGTGATGATACGATTTTGTAATTTTTTTTTTTTTTTTTTTTTTTTTGCGGAATCATTGAGCGCATTTTTTGAATAGTATGTGTACAACTTTTGGGGTCCCTGCGACTATTGGTTGCAGCTTCAGGATGCTCTAGACCAACCTAATTATAACCACTTTGTATTTTAGGTCCTTTTGCATTTTTGACCATTCACATCCAAGAACTTAATATCATACAAACACAACTTAACTACACAATGTGAGAGATTTCAATCAAGTCACGGCATTTTTTTTGATTTTCCTATAAACTACAGCTGCAGACTTAAAACATGTTGATTCCAGCAAATTCAGATGACAAGTGACGACAATAAAATTAAAATCATATATCAACGAAAGGCAAGACGAGACTTGCAACTCATCTATAATCTCAGCTTAGATGCAGTGAGGAAGTTGAATGGAGGCCAGGGAGTTCTTTTTCGAAACATTTTGAGCCACGTTTAGGTCCTTTTGTTTTATTAAATTGCGCATAGAAAATTCATTGCCATCACATGAATTCCGTATTTTTAGTACACATTTTTCTTACGATAATTTTAGATTTGGGAGATGCCATATATTTTCTTACGAGATGTGTTTTATTATTTTTATTTTTAATTTTGCGGAATTTTTGAAGTGCTTAAAACTAAACTAAACTTTGCCGTTTACTGGTGGCTACTCTTAGCTGATGATTGCCATTAAAGCGTGAAACTGTCGTCCTGATATGTCACCTAGTAAACTCTTGGTCTCAATCATTGGTGTTTATACAATTTTAGGCTTATTGTGTGTTTCTTTTTTAGGCTTAAGGAAATTCATTTGAGGCTGGCGGATGTCAGTATTTTATTTTTAATGTATAGTTATTGTTTTCTTTTTGGAGGTGCCATATTCTTTTTTTTCACGATTAAATAATCTTCATTTCCATCGTATGTAAAATCGTTCATTAAAATTGCAGCTTCGTTTTTATAACCAAAATGAAAATGAAGAATGTTTCCTTTGTTATGTAATAAGTACATTGTGGTTAGCGTATTCCCCACACCGTCGCTCAATAGTTCCATCAAGCAATTGGCCTCTTTCATCGATGCACTGCCGCTGAAATCGATACTGACAGTATTGGCTATTAGGAAGAAGATTCCAGACGATCAACGTATTTGGCAAATACACCAGCTTTCTGGACACTTGCCAGATGGTGAGATAATTTGCCTCACTCGCCCCACAACTTGGACAAATAGCGGTCACTGGCGGACATTTGGCAGGAGAGAACGGTAATAGGTCACTCCAACTAGTCCGGAAACATTGCTGGTCATTTGTTTCTTAGATAAGTGGAACCGGAAACTTAAATCACCTATGCTGGCACATTTTCATAAATACCTGTGTTCGGATATTATCGACTACAACAGTCAATTCACTACCAACATCAACAACTACAAATAATTGTTTGTGTCAATTGTACGGACTACCAAGTTGGATTTACTGCTCTATGCTTCCTTACATGATATTACTTTTGTAGTTATACGTCAGATATCTTGTAACTGTCTTAAATATCGAGATAAAGAAGTATATAAAACTCAAAAGTAATGATGGACTGGATATCAGGCCCTTAATCTGTATTAGTCCGTCAAATATTCAGATTTTTTGCAATAAATAAAAGAATAATAATAATAAAATGAATGAACCTATTTTTAACTTTCAAGAAAACTATTAGAGAAACGGTATTTTTAAATTACAATGTTTATGAATACGTACTGAACTCCTCAGATTTTCAGTTCCTTGCCTTCCATTATGGGGATTGTACAGATTAAATCGAATTAATTTAGTAACTGGGGCAATTACTTTACATATTCTAGAAGTTCTTCATCATTTAGGGTATAGGTCTAAGTAATTTATCTCCAATTCATGGTCAGGGTAGGCAGCTTATCCACAAGGGTGTTTTATGGATTTGTGTCTATCTACATCATGTTACGTATGTGTAATGTTTCGACAAACAGAAACTTAATATTGAAGATTTATTATTTTAAAGGCTCACTGTCCATTGTTTTTTAAGTAACTAAAGAGAATCAGTTCCTGTTTCTACTTTAATAGAAGCGATCAATTATTGTATGAAACAACGAATTTCAAACTTTAATAGTAAATAGGTGGTTCCATCAAGAGATTAAATTTTTTCGATCTTCTCTTTGCAATTCCTGTGAGTCTTGTTTTAGGAAATTATCGGTGGTCAAAGCATAGTAAATTAATAGTTACAACATCCAATGACAAAGCGCCTTTCAGTCACATGAGATTTCGAACTCCACCAAACCTCACATTATTAGCTTCAAGTTGATCAAACAGTCGATAATATTCAACTACGTATTTCAACTTTATCTTTTTGTTGATTAAAGTAGATTAACTAAAATAATATTCATATCATCTTTAGGTCATCAGCTTGTTTGCAGTTTATAGTCATTAATCATAGGTGGGAAAATAAAAACAAAGAATCTGTTAGAAAAGAACCTGTTCCGATGGAGGAATTCATCTCTGACTTTTGAGTCGAATCAAAACAGACTTTGGACACAGTCTTGGACGACGTTCATTGATATTCGTGGATATTTTTGAATTCATCCAAAACAAACAAATAAATCCAGCAGGATTGGACAGGGAGTTTTCGCTGTAACAAAAAATACAGTTTTAGGGCAGCCACAACAAATCTTTTTCATAAATAAAAAAGAAATCTACAATTCTCTGTATAAAATATTACACAATCGCCTGTGTATGAGATAAAAGTAATGCCAAAAAATACAATACAATGAAAATATAAAAATACCAATCAAATTTAGATTTGAGCACTTAGTATTTATTTATGCATTTTATATTTAAATCCGTGCATTAAGTTCCTAACAGAACTTAAAGTCTACTTTTCTTTGGATATTTTTTATTTAAAAATTTCCTTTTTTTTTATTTAATTCGTGAAAATGATGAAAACGAGAATCCTACGTTGCTTTTACTTTATCACATCTATTGAATGCAAACAGTAAAATTTGGTATTTTCTGAAAAAAAAAAACGGAATTAAAATTCGCATTGCTGAGTTTCTAAATTGGAATAATTTTAATCGTGCCAAAATATGTACAAATTAACGGATTCACTAATAGAATTTTTTTTTTCATCGTTTAAAATATCGTTAGAAATCCGTTGTTTAAGGTTCTAATACATTTCTTTGGGGATTTTTTTTTGTCGCCTTCTCGCGCTATTTTCTTGACCACGGCCCACTTCGAAAAGATTTCAAATATATTAGTTAAATCATCTTTAGTCCTTAAATATGTCTACCAAGTTCAAGAAGATAGTTATAAGTAGTTAAAAAATTACAAAGGGAGGACATATCAAACACCCATCATTCAGAGATTTGTTAAGTTTCACTCTCCTCGGAAAAGAGGCTAAAAAATACTTTATAAAAGCAGTTACCTAGAAATTATTGAATGATAATATTGTAATGGAGTTTGTGGGACTCTTTAGCAACGAGTCAAGTTTTCGAACTGAACTGAATTAATTTATTAATGAGAAACATTGTTTTTTTTTTAATAATTACATAGTGTGGTTTGATGCAAGATTAATTAAAATATACAGAATGATTGGATAAAAACGTAATGAACTTTAATTAATTAACTAATTAAACACCTGTAACGGACAAAAAAAAATTAAAAATAAATAGAACAGCAATAATTAAAAAATAAAAAAACGAATGTTTTAAATTAAATAACGGTAAAGATTAAAATGAATAAAATACAGATATACACTGTCCGGCCACTTTATTAGGTACACCCCTGCTGTGCACACAAATGCTGTGTCTCACAACAACTCTTCAAGCTGGTCGGGGCAGTGTCATGGTGTGGAGGATCTTTTCCTGGCACACGTTGGGTTCATTGATACCTCTGGAGGTACGTCAAGATGCTAGAGCGTACCTAAACATCGTAGCTGACCAAGTGCAACCGTAAATGCTAACAGTGTATCCTCATCAGATGGCTACTTTCAGCTGGATAATGCGCCGGTGCACAAAGCCCGCATCCCTATGGGATGGTTTTAGGAACATTACGATGACTTTTCCTTGCTGAAGTGGTCCGCTCAGTCCCCGGATCTCAGCCCGATTGAAAATTTGTGGGATGAGCTGGAACGGGCTGTTCGCTCCAGACCTCCACCTCTATCAAATCTTCAGGAACTGCGTGGCACACTCATGTCTGCATGGTACACTATTCCTCAACAACGTTTTCAGTATCTTTTGGAATCCTTGCCTCGACGAAGGCTGTTTTGAGGGCTAAAGGAGGCCCAATACCCTAATAAGTAGGTGTACCTAATAAAGTGGCCGGACAGTGTATATATAGGTAAATAATTTCTACAAAAATACAAATAAATGATATCTAAAAACATTTACATAGATACTGTTACAATAAACCCCAAATTAATGCTTGTTTTACTACATTTTTCATCTCATTATCAAGTGCTTTCGTGTTCAAAATTATATAACTTATATCCGTTAATTTTTGTTTTGTTTAACTTGTGTATATATATATATCCATGGATTTACTAATCAAAATTTTTTTTTTTTCTC
>JAFIDM010084027.1:0-11643 GCA_023159025.1 Thereuonema tuberculata | reverse complement strand
TGTGAGTCTTGGCAACTTATTTTACACGAAGTGTTTTGGGTGGGATTTCATTTCTTTTTGTAGGATGAGATCTGATAACTTTTTAACAGTGAAAGCGTTATGAGCATGCGAGTCTTGGCAACCCCTTATTTTACATGATATGTTTTGGGTGGGATTTCATTTCTTTTTGTAAGATGAGATCTGATAACTTTTTAACAGTGAAAGCGTTATGAGCATGTAAATCTTGGCAACTTATTTTACATGAAATGTTTTGGGTGGGATTATCTATTACAACTAAATGTAGTTTTAAGATTATTTAGAAAATGGATTTTTTTTCAATACCTTACTTTTCTGTTTTTCTATTGGTCAACTTGTATATTCAAGCTGTTTGCACTTTGGAAGAAATCACATTATTACACAGTATTATTTAGGCCGAAGCTTTGAGGGTACGACGTATTTCAGATCTTAATAAAATCCAAAGTATAAAAGCTAGATAAATGAAACTTAGCGTATTTCATTAGTATGGTAACTGCATCTTATCCTGAAAATTTGAGCTCTCTAGTATTATCCAGGCCGAAGCTATGAGGGTTCGATAATACATAACCAGACCCCCTCAAGATATGAGGGGTTGGAATGTGAAAGTTACGGATTTCTTAATTTTTTTGTTGTTTGTGTGCTAATCCTAACCTGCATACCAAATTTCAGCTTTCTAGGACTTCAGGAAGTACCCTAGAGGTTTTGATGATCATGAGTCAGTCAGTCAGTCAGTCAGTGAGTGACGGAATCGACGTATTTTAGGTATTAATAAAATCCAAAGTATAAAAGCTAAATAAATGACACTTAGCGTATTTCATTAGTCTTGTAACTGCATCATATCCTGAAAATTTGAGCTCTCTAGTATTATCTAGGCCGAAGCTATGAGGGTTCGAAAATACGACGAAACACTTCCAGAAAAGGTACGTAATGCCCTTCCTGCCTTCGGCTCGTCTTGGCGGGGGCACTGCCGTGCCCCCAGATTAACTCAGCTTTCCGTTAATGAGAAATAATGAATTTCTATTGAGATTTTTGCTAAAAAAGCAGGAACTGTTTCTGAAAAAATATTTGTCAACTTCACACGGAAGTTTTCCACAGGCATCACACCAATAAATTACAAAAGATATCTCTTGTCCGAAAATGTACATGCCAGATTTGTAAGATCCTTTTTAGTGGTACAAAAAAGTATGGATACATATACAGTATATATGAAGGAAAAATTTTACGTTCGCTTAGTAATTCATAGTGAAGAAATAATTTTCAGCCAACACACAAAAATAAGTTTAAAAATTTAACATCACATAATGTTCTTCCATAAATTCTTTACTCCTTAATAACACTAATATTTCGAATAATTATTCTTCTTCAGGTTGAAAAAGGCAAAAATAAAATTAAAATTATTTCTTTCCTTAAACACAAAAACAAACAATGAATATAGAAATTCCAAATTGCAATCGATAAAAGTGAAATCTGATATATTACATCTTTATAATATATTTCAATTATTGAATTACAATGTAAATCCCAAATTACAATTGATAAAAGTTAAATTTGATATATTACATCAGACAGTAGCAACAATATGTTCTTTAAAAATTCTGACAATAATAACAATAATAATATGTTATAAATGCTATTTCTTCAAATTGCTCTTGTTCAAGTATTTCTTAAAAATTCTGAGTGACATACTAGAATTTATTATCGTAACAGATAAGTATATTTTAAGTTAAAAAATTATTAACAGAATTATAATTAAAAATTAAAACTATACATACATAATCTGGAGCTTTCGAGTTTCCTTTGCGGAGCTCATTTTCAACAATTTTACAAAAATATTCGGTCCTATATATATGTATGTGTGTGTGTGAGTGTACAGATATGGAAGTAATTATGAAAGTTTTATTCTATTGGAGTACTTTACCAATAAGAGCCTAACATCTACGCCCTAGAAAAGAAGTCAATGACGCCACCATCGAGAGGTTTATAGAAGACCCACCACAACCCAACCGAATTGGCCTCAAGAAGAGCTCTCCAATAAAATAAAACTTTCATAAGTACTTCCATATCTGTGCACATTTATTACCTTTCCATATGGATATACATAGGACCGAATAATTTTGTAAACTTGTTGAAAATGAGCAAAGGAAGCTCGAAAGCTCCAGATCATATATGTATCGTTTTAATTTTTAATTATAATTATGTTTATAATTTTTTAACTTATTATTGTGTGTAAGCTGAAACTTATTTCTTCACATATATATATGCACATAATGATTGTACGAACCTTACTCCTTATAAAAATAGGCTAAAAAAAATAAAAGATATTGGTAAAATAGGTGTAAGTAGTAAGAGTGAAATATGGTTTTATTAATAATAATTCATCGTGGAATTTTATTAGCAATCGTACCACTTATTGGAGTTAAATAAAAACGGAATTCTTTAAATAATTCCGGAAAGATCTCCTTCAAGCTACAACTCTACATTTCTTAACTTGACTTTTTATTATCAAATTACCGTACACCAGGAATAGTTAAATAATTTCTTAGCATTTCTCTCGGTAGGGTAGTTTGGTTTCTGTCTTCACCTTTAAGTTAAAGACAGTTTCTTTCAGTGTCTAACTGAATGAGATTATCCATTTTTGGAATGACAGCTTATACGTTCATTGCTATGCCTTAGAGGGCCCTTTTGACAGGATTCTCTTACGATAAAAGTCAATAATTAGTTTCGAAACTTCTCTTGTCAGAAGTTGAGCAGCATTGGTCCCTTTTCTACGTTTAATAACGGAAATATTAATACTTGAGGAGTTTCCATCATTACACTGTGTAATATACATTTGATTTATTGCTTCTTGAAGATTCGTAGACGTTGACTTTACGATGTACAAATTAATAGGAAAAGTCTAATTAAAACAGCTGGTATTCTTTCAAAATCCATTGTGAAAATCTTAAGACAAAAGAAACCACTGTTACAAAATATTAGAACCCCGTTTCCAAAATCCAGCAAAAAAAAAAAAATACGAGAAAGAAATGGTTATATCTTGAAGCGCAGACTTTTCCTTGATTTACAGCTGAAGTTTCTGCAATAAAGTTTTGTCTTCCAATATCAAATCATGAAATGAAGGAACTTTTTGAGTCGTAAAGAAAAAGGCCAATAAATTTTAATGCTTTCATCCGAAAACTCGAAAATTGTCTCGTGTTCTGAGAATTTTAATTCATCTAAATGGAAACTCATAAATATGATAATTAGACTTAATTCTTTTTCTTTTATTACTTTGGAGGTAAACGAATGTCATTTTGCTAATGTGATTTTCTCGAAAGACAAATTGAAAGCCATTCTCAGGCAGAAAGCTTTTAACGAAAAATCAAAACCATAAATCGCTTTCAGTAAGTCAGCTGTGTATGGGTTAAGATGCTATTTACATTGGTTGGTTTGTTTTTTTCTTCGGTCTCAATGGATTACCTTCATTTAGCTGTTAGATTCTTGTTGAGCCATTCATAAATTTGTTAAGTCTGCTTCATCTAAAGTCATTCGAAAATCAATAGAAGTAAGCAGACGACTGATTTTTTTAAAACTACTATTATCACAAGTGAAAATAAGCATTCTCTAAACGTATCAGAAAATTAGTTGATACTTGGACATGGTTTGAGATCGGGGGATATAGGAGACTGAGATAATGAAGATTACAGTAGAATGAAGAAATTGCGAAAAATGTAAAATTAAAAAAAAGAAAAAGTAATCTTCAGATTTGCGTTGTTTAATCTTTTTACTGTTGTTTATAACTATTCATCATTTACTAGATGTTGTAATCATAATGAACAACTTTAAAAATATTTGTTTTGCATTACATGCAAATATTTTTAAAGTTGTTCATTATGATTACAACATAATGCAAAACAAATTCACTAAATCCTCTATTTTTACGCCTTTGCAAAAAAAAGAATAATGAAATGTCATTGGTCAACGCAATTCGTGGGCATAATGAAGAAATCTAATTAACCCCACTTGAATGATGCATGAAATCCAGAAAAGATCCTTGATTACAAAATAGTGCCTAAAGTATTTAAAAACGAAGGGTCTTAAAAAAAATCAATTCTTCAGATTAATAGAAAGAAGAAAACTTACCATATAAACTTTGGTCGCTTGTCAAAATTTAGTCTTACCATTGAGTAAGTAATGAACAAGAAAGTGAAAAAAAAATTCCAAAACAAAAACATTACAAAATGTATGAGAGTTTTAAAAACAAGAAAGCAGACTCTTTGCAGCTTTCACTTTCTAAGGACGGCAAAGGTACATTTAGAGTTAAAATATCTTGCAAATTCTAAGTGCTTCTTACCATTGCTAATAATAAACCGGTGAAAATTACCATAAAAACTGGAAAATTTAGTTTACTTTAGAAAGGCTTTTTGAAAAACTTTTTCATATATTCATATTATCTACTTAAAATACACATTTTTATTCTACTCTGCTATGTTTATTTACAGAAAATTTAGGGAAATTACTCATTCCTCTTCCTCGAGGTAAACTCATACATATTCATACCACAATGGAAAACTTCACTTTTTTTTTTTCCTCTGCACTTGTCATGGTTCAACGTGCTTTGAATGGTAAATGCACAGATTTCTTTTTTTCTTTTTTTTTTGAAACACAGTATTCTTGAATTTTGTTTCTGAATTTACATTTATTAAATTTATATGTAAATTATCGTTGCCTTTTGTCCCAAAGTTTGATCTTCCTAATAATTCATGTATTATACACTGCAGTGGAAGTTTTACAAAAATTATTGTTGTGTTTACTAATTATTGTTGGTAATCTCAGTAAATTATAACAGAAATTAATATATAATCATTATTATTAATTATTATCATTACTATTAATATACATTCGGGCAAAATACTATAGATTAATAGTCGCTTTAGTATCGCGTCATATCGTATGGAGTAATAGATATCTCTACTTCAATCCTGCGGAAAATCCTTCCATAGCTGTTATAATCTCTCATGCCCGTTGATGCCATCCCAAGCTGCCATCCTAGCTGGTCCCACTTATGTTCAATAGGCGACAAGTCTGGAGACCTGGCGGGCTAAGGAAAGATTTCGCCAGCATGGAAGCAGTCCAGGAGAACTCTTACGGCAGGTAAGTGGGCATTATCTTGTTGGAAAATGGACCCATGTAGCCGCTCCAAAAAGGGAAGCACATGAGGCCGCAAAATACCTTGAACGTACCTCTGTGCGGTCAAAGTTCCCCTGAACTACCAGCGGAGACCGAGAATCGTAGGAGCAATGAGTGTATAAATATTTACTTAAATATAACTTTTAAATATCAGAATATTACTTCGTATATTGCCAGGAGTTAGCAGAAATCTTATTAAGCAGATTTACTATATTAATATTATATTTATATGTTTAAGGAAGGAAAGAAGTTAAAATGAAATTGATTTGGAATAAATTTGAAAATTTCGTCTGGAAACATCTTCCAAAACAAATAGAGAATGGGCCAAACTTTATATAAATTCTAGGAAACTAAATAGGTCTGATCATATATAAAAGAAAAAGTGAGTGAAATAGAAAAGTTTTTGTTTTAGAATGTTTGGAAAAAAGTGTATCTTTTTATGCAAGGTAGTTATAATTAAATTTGGCGGATTTGGAGCATGCTGCAGCTGCAACCAATAGTCGGAGAGAAACCAAAAGTTGTACACATACTATTCAAAGAATGCGCTCAACGATTCTGAAAAAAAAAAAAAAAAAAAAAACTCCTAACTGAGGGCGCTTTTTTGCTACACCAATGAAAATAATTGTAGAAAAACATTCAACACGCAACACGCTATAACAACAGAGTACGGTTTTAATTGTAACATTTCATTTCTTTTACTGTAAAAGTATCCAAATGTCATCACAATTGCATAGTGTGAATCTTTATGCAAAGAGAAAACAATCTGATTTTGCATAGACACAAGGAAGGCAGCCGACATCGGGCTATAAATAATCGGTGTGAACTGAAAACGATGAAAAAATTGAAGACGTTTCCACATCAATCGTTCATAGGACATCTTATATTTGAATGGCACTGTGAACACCTAAAATTGCCGTGTGGGCCAAGAAGAATCCACACTATTCCAGGAAATGCCTCTGCATTCGCCCAAACTTACAATCTGGTGTGGGTTCACATTTAAATTTATCCTGGGTCCTTATTTTTTTGAAGAAATTACTGCTAATGGTCCTCAGACATGTTCCGTGACTGCGGCTAGATATCGTGATATGCTCCAGAACTTTGTGATACGCCAGCTGCAGGAAAGATAGTGTCTTGATTCAATCTTTTTTATGCAATATGGTGCGCCTCCTCATATATTGGAAGGTTCGTGAAAACTTTGTTGCGTCAACACTTTATCAATGATCGAGTAATTAGAACATGCGACTAATGTTCCCTACTGCCTGGCCACCAAGTTCTCGTGACCTAACTCCATGCGATTTTTGGTTGTGGGGATACCTAAAGAATGTGGTGTATTTTGGAGGAATTGCAACATTCATCATCATCATCATCAGCCCGTACAATCCCCATCCGGAGCAAGGGCCTCTCCTAATTTCTTCCATTGTTGCCTATCTTGGGCAGCATGAGTCCAGAGTACCCCCTGAGCCTTCTTGATGGAATCCTGCCATCTTGTAGCTGGGCGACCACGACTTCTTTTATCATCTCGGGGGTACCATTCTTGAATCAGCTTAGTCCATTTCTCTGTTGACATTCTGGCCACATGTCCTGCCCAAGTCCACTTTTTCTTCAAAACTTCTTTACCAACATCTTTTATTTGTGTTTTACGCCTAATTTCCGTGTTCTTCATTCGATCTTTCAACCTAATACCAAGCATGCTCCTTTCCATTTTTAATACAGTAAAATACAGTATCACGCTACATGTGCGAACTATCACAGGTGATCTTCTATGGTCAGCGGTTGAGCGTACAGTTCATCGTCTGCAAATGACACACATTTGCAGACGATGTGTCGGGGGAACATATTGAGCAATTTCACATGACCCGTTCAAACGTCTGATACTGTTTGTGATGATACGATTTTGTAATTTTTTTTTTTTTTTTTTTTTTTTTGCGGAATCATTGAGCGCATTTTTTGAATAGTATGTGTACAACTTTTGGGGTCCCTGCGACTATTGGTTGCAGCTTCAGGATGCTCTAGACCAACCTAATTATAACCACTTTGTATTTTAGGTCCTTTTGCATTTTTGACCATTCACATCCAAGAACTTAATATCATACAAACACAACTTAACTACACAATGTGAGAGATTTCAATCAAGTCACGGCATTTTTTTTGATTTTCCTATAAACTACAGCTGCAGACTTAAAACATGTTGATTCCAGCAAATTCAGATGACAAGTGACGACAATAAAATTAAAATCATATATCAACGAAAGGCAAGACGAGACTTGCAACTCATCTATAATCTCAGCTTAGATGCAGTGAGGAAGTTGAATGGAGGCCAGGGAGTTCTTTTTCGAAACATTTTGAGCCACGTTTAGGTCCTTTTGTTTTATTAAATTGCGCATAGAAAATTCATTGCCATCACATGAATTCCGTATTTTTAGTACACATTTTTCTTACGATAATTTTAGATTTGGGAGATGCCATATATTTTCTTACGAGATGTGTTTTATTATTTTTATTTTTAATTTTGCGGAATTTTTGAAGTGCTTAAAACTAAACTAAACTTTGCCGTTTACTGGTGGCTACTCTTAGCTGATGATTGCCATTAAAGCGTGAAACTGTCGTCCTGATATGTCACCTAGTAAACTCTTGGTCTCAATCATTGGTGTTTATACAATTTTAGGCTTATTGTGTGTTTCTTTTTTAGGCTTAAGGAAATTCATTTGAGGCTGGCGGATGTCAGTATTTTATTTTTAATGTATAGTTATTGTTTTCTTTTTGGAGGTGCCATATTCTTTTTTTTTCACGATTAAATAATCTTCATTTCCATCGTATGTAAAATCGTTCATTAAAATTGCAGCTTCGTTTTTATAACCAAAATGAAAATGAAGAATGTTTCCTTTGTTATGTAATAAGTACATTGTGGTTAGCGTATTCCCCACACCGTCGCTCAATAGTTCCATCAAGCAATTGGCCTCTTTCATCGATGCACTGCCGCTGAAATCGATACTGACAGTATTGGCTATTAGGAAGAAGATTCCAGACGATCAACGTATTTGGCAAATACACCAGCTTTCTGGACACTTGCCAGATGGTGAGATAATTTGCCTCACTCGCCCCACAACTTGGACAAATAGCGGTCACTGGCGGACATTTGGCAGGAGAGAACGGTAATAGGTCACTCCAACTAGTCCGGAAACATTGCTGGTCATTTGTTTCTTAGATAAGTGGAACCGGAAACTTAAATCACCTATGCTGGCACATTTTCATAAATACCTGTGTTCGGATATTATCGACTACAACAGTCAATTCACTACCAACATCAACAACTACAAATAATTGTTTGTGTCAATTGTACGGACTACCAAGTTGGATTTACTGCTCTATGCTTCCTTACATGATATTACTTTTGTAGTTATACGTCAGATATCTTGTAACTGTCTTAAATATCGAGATAAAGAAGTATATAAAACTCAAAAGTAATGATGGACTGGATATCAGGCCCTTAATCTGTATTAGTCCGTCAAATATTCAGATTTTTTGCAATAAATAAAAGAATAATAATAATAAAATGAATGAACCTATTTTTAACTTTCAAGAAAACTATTAGAGAAACGGTATTTTTAAATTACAATGTTTATGAATACGTACTGAACTCCTCAGATTTTCAGTTCCTTGCCTTCCATTATGGGGATTGTACAGATTAAATCGAATTAATTTAGTAACTGGGGCAATTACTTTACATATTCTAGAAGTTCTTCATCATTTAGGGTATAGGTCTAAGTAATTTATCTCCAATTCATGGTCAGGGTAGGCAGCTTATCCACAAGGGTGTTTTATGGATTTGTGTCTATCTACATCATGTTACGTATGTGTAATGTTTCGACAAACAGAAACTTAATATTGAAGATTTATTATTTTAAAGGCTCACTGTCCATTGTTTTTTAAGTAACTAAAGAGAATCAGTTCCTGTTTCTACTTTAATAGAAGCGATCAATTATTGTATGAAACAACGAATTTCAAACTTTAATAGTAAATAGGTGGTTCCATCAAGAGATTAAATTTTTTCGATCTTCTCTTTGCAATTCCTGTGAGTCTTGTTTTAGGAAATTATCGGTGGTCAAAGCATAGTAAATTAATAGTTACAACATCCAATGACAAAGCGCCTTTCAGTCACATGAGATTTCGAACTCCACCAAACCTCACATTATTAGCTTCAAGTTGATCAAACAGTCGATAATATTCAACTACGTATTTCAACTTTATCTTTTTGTTGATTAAAGTAGATTAACTAAAATAATATTCATATCATCTTTAGGTCATCAGCTTGTTTGCAGTTTATAGTCATTAATCATAGGTGGGAAAATAAAAACAAAGAATCTGTTAGAAAAGAACCTGTTCCGATGGAGGAATTCATCTCTGACTTTTGAGTCGAATCAAAACAGACTTTGGACACAGTCTTGGACGACGTTCATTGATATTCGTGGATATTTTTGAATTCATCCAAAACAAACAAATAAATCCAGCAGGATTGGACAGGGAGTTTTCGCTGTAACAAAAAATACAGTTTTAGGGCAGCCACAACAAATCTTTTTCATAAATAAAAAAGAAATCTACAATTCTCTGTATAAAATATTACACAATCGCCTGTGTATGAGATAAAAGTAATGCCAAAAAATACAATACAATGAAAATATAAAAATACCAATCAAATTTAGATTTGAGCACTTAGTATTTATTTATGCATTTTATATTTAAATCCGTGCATTAAGTTCCTAACAGAACTTAAAGTCTACTTTTCTTTGGATATTTTTTATTTAAAAATTTCCTTTTTTTTTATTTAATTCGTGAAAATGATGAAAACGAGAATCCTACGTTGCTTTTACTTTATCACATCTATTGAATGCAAACAGTAAAATTTGGTATTTTCTGAAAAAAAAAAACGGAATTAAAATTCGCATTGCTGAGTTTCTAAATTGGAATAATTTTAATCGTGCCAAAATATGTACAAATTAACGGATTCACTAATAGAATTTTTTTTTTCATCGTTTAAAATATCGTTAGAAATCCGTTGTTTAAGGTTCTAATACATTTCTTTGGGGATTTTTTTTTGTCGCCTTCTCGCGCTATTTTCTTGACCACGGCCCACTTCGAAAAGATTTCAAATATATTAGTTAAATCATCTTTAGTCCTTAAATATGTCTACCAAGTTCAAGAAGATAGTTATAAGTAGTTAAAAAATTACAAAGGGAGGACATATCAAACACCCATCATTCAGAGATTTGTTAAGTTTCACTCTCCTCGGAAAAGAGGCTAAAAAATACTTTATAAAAGCAGTTACCTAGAAATTATTGAATGATAATATTGTAATGGAGTTTGTGGGACTCTTTAGCAACGAGTCAAGTTTTCGAACTGAACTGAATTAATTTATTAATGAGAAACATTGTTTTTTTTTTAATAATTACATAGTGTGGTTTGATGCAAGATTAATTAAAATATACAGAATGATTGGATAAAAACGTAATGAACTTTAATTAATTAACTAATTAAACACCTGTAACGGACAAAAAAAAATTAAAAATAAATAGAACAGCAATAATTAAAAAATAAAAAAACGAATGTTTTAAATTAAATAACGGTAAAGATTAAAATGAATAAAATACAGATATACACTGTCCGGCCACTTTATTAGGTACACCCCTGCTGTGCACACAAATGCTGTGTCTCACAACAACTCTTCAAGCTGGTCGGGGCAGTGTCATGGTGTGGAGGATCTTTTCCTGGCACACGTTGGGTTCATTGATACCTCTGGAGGTACGTCAAGATGCTAGAGCGTACCTAAACATCGTAGCTGACCAAGTGCAACCGTAAATGCTAACAGTGTATCCTCATCAGATGGCTACTTTCAGCTGGATAATGCGCCGGTGCACAAAGCCCGCATCCCTATGGGATGGTTTTAGGAACATTACGATGACTTTTCCTTGCTGAAGTGGTCCGCTCAGTCCCCGGATCTCAGCCCGATTGAAAATTTGTGGGATGAGCTGGAACGGGCTGTTCGCTCCAGACCTCCACCTCTATCAAATCTTCAGGAACTGCGTGGCACACTCATGTCTGCATGGTACACTATTCCTCAACAACGTTTTCAGTATCTTTTGGAATCCTTGCCTCGACGAAGGCTGTTTTGAGGGCTAAAGGAGGCCCAATACCCTAATAAGTAGGTGTACCTAATAAAGTGGCCGGACAGTGTATATATAGGTAAATAATTTCTACAAAAATACAAATAAATGATATCTAAAAACATTTACATAGATACTGTTACAATAAACCCCAAATTAATGCTTGTTTTACTACATTTTTCATCTCATTATCAAGTGCTTTCGTGTTCAAAATTATATAACTTATATCCGTTAATTTTTGTTTTGTTTAACTTGTGTATATATATATCCATGGATTTACTAATCAAAATTTTTTTTTTTTCTC
>JAFIDM010084026.1:0-11644 GCA_023159025.1 Thereuonema tuberculata | reverse complement strand
AAGATTGTTAAAATAATTATAAGTTGAACCATATCAATTTGATAAGTTCCATTCTGAAAGTCATTTTCGATCGAAGTTTAAAATTTTTCAAAAGAATAACAATATCCCAATACAAGGCGGTCACGAGGAATGCTTCACCTAAGTACAACAGAGTATATGCATCTCAAATGAGTACATCGTGACGCTGAAGCGGTTTATCTATGTGTGATAATTCCCAACGGTAGGCAGAAAGACGTGGTGCTTCGGGGTCACGTTACAGCAGTGTGTGTCTCTCATTAAATTCATTAGAGTCGAAGGGCAACATTTCTGCAGCAAGACGTTTATTTGACGCAAGAATAATAGGCTAGTCAATAAAACCATCAAACATTGCAAACGCGCATGTATCTATGATTTTTTTATATGTTGTTAGGACACCTGATATTAGGTTACCCAAGTTTGTAACCCTGAGAACCCTGTGCTTATCCCGTGGTGCTCGATAAACTGCAAAATTCTGGCACTTGTTGCAGGTTTTTCAAAAACAATACCGTAAGTAAGCGTTTGTCGGGTTAACTGCACGCTATACGTTTCGAAAGGAAACTAAATTTGTTACAATGGGAGCCCAACCTGAGCCCATGAGGTCCATTGGTTGTCGAGATACAGCCAGGCAAAGATTGGCAAATGTTTCCAAAACGTGAAGCGTTATGGATAGGGTCAGGTTCCTAGACACCTACCGGCTAAACGAATGGACCTAGAGAAAAGTCATGAGAGAGGAAGTTGTAGAGAATTGAAAGGTTGAGCGCAACAGTGGTCTAACCCTCTTTTTTAAAGAACTGAGATATTGTATTGCAAAGTTGACATAAGCCTGTTTTTCATGTGTTTCTGTTACATTCATTTTATTTGTATCAGTACTTACTCCGAACCAAATTAATCTTAGTCATATAAGACAAAATGTCTTAAGATGAATTGAAAAGGCTGAAATTAATTAAATTCTGGTACTTGAAACATCACAGAATGGGTTAGACCACTGTTGCACACAACTTTAACAATGAATTTCAAAAAATCATTTTCCATTTCAGAACAAAATATAAACAATCCTTGAAACTTACAGAAATATACTTTTATTTACTACACTAGTATTACAGCCACTAAAAATATCATGACATATAACAGGAAATTAATGAAAATAGAAGTAATAACAAATCATGTGTTTGAATGTAACCAGGTTTATCAAAGTCACCAACTTCACGTCTATATTAGAATATTTAAGAAATATGATTTACAAACAAAAATAAACTTCATTGTGATTATACCAGTGTTTCTCAACCTTTTAGTACTTGCGACCTAATTTTCAATCACAATTCTCATCGCGGCCCCCCTACAACCAAAACAAAACCTCCAAACCTATCTGTTCAACCAAAAAAAAAACCTCCAAACCTAGTTTTTTAATAAGATTTTTTTTTCAATATACTCGCGCGCCCCCTACCCCTTTAGTTTTATTACGCCCCCCCTAGGGGGGCGCGCCCCTCAGGTTGAAAATCGCTGAATTATACATAATCAGGTAAATCAAAGAAATCATCTTCATGGCCATGTCCTTCCTGATCAGCAACGGAACAGAGATCATTGAAGAAACCATGATGTATGGGTGGTACATATTTTAGAAGCTCTTTGATATCTTTAAGTTTACTGGCTTTGATTGGCCTTGGAGATTTGTTTTACAGGAAGCTCAATTTGTGCAAGATCAAGAGTGTGTTTCTCTCTGCGTGGTTTTCCCTTAGTGACATTTACTAATCAGTAACTCTAGTTCTGACAGTGAATGTTTAAAATGACAGTGGTTGTTTGTGCACGTGACTTGATATGCCTGTTCTGATTGATAGAATTGGGTTAGACCATGGTTGCACTAGAAATTGTTACTATTATTTTGAGAACAAAAAATAACAATGCTGTAAAATCACAAAAATGTTCTATTAAGCGTAAATCAGTTCTAATACATAGTTCAAGGTTAATATGAATGACACAAAAAAAATAAATAAAAGGCTTTGCTTACAACATATAAGGTTTATTTTATTTTTTCTTAAATTGTTTTTTATTTTATGTCTCATATTTTTTATTTAATTTTTGCAAAAAAAAAGGATTAAAAGATATGTCTTTTTTGGATTGGTAACAACTTAAATTCTTGTTTTTATGAAAAAACATATGTATATTTTAATGATTTTTTAGGGTGCAAAATGGAAAGAAAAATGTTTTGTGTTTCTGTAATTCAAATTAAATACAATCAAAGGCAGTAGAACAATTGTGAATCAAAAAAGTTTAGTTAAAATGTGAAAATTCCTTCTGTGGCTTGTATAAACTTGTGCTCCAGTTGGGAAAAACATGGCGGCGGAAGCGTTAGCCAATGGAAAAGAAGACGTCCGTTGGCCACACTGTCTCTTCAAGCCACTGTAGACATCATGGGAAGCTCATGCCATCTAAAGTCAAAATCAGGAAGGGTTTTCCTGGTTGCCGACAGACAGTTGATAGTTATTTCCCAGTCCCACTCACCCAGAACTAAAAAAGGTGGTTATTATAATTTTTACATTGTCTACAGTATGGGACTTACTCCATGCCAATTTGAAGTTTGTACAGTAGCACCTCGATTATCCGACACTCTTTTCACCCGACCCTCGTTTAACCGACGTCGGTTTCCTTAATTTTTTTTTTTTGGTAAAGAAACAATTTCTTCCCCTCTATCCCCCTTGTGCTCTCTCTTATGCGGAATTTTCGAGTTAGCGCCGGAGGTCCGGTCCCAACAATTTGTCACAAACACACATTAGATATATATCGTAATAAAAAATGTATATATTTCTTAAATAATAATAATAAGTAATAACTTCAAGCAAAGTATTATTTTTCTCATATTTTTAATATATTATTTTCTCATATTTTAATACTAAATTTTAAGTACAATAGCCATATTTTTACCCATTGTTTACTCAATAATTATTTAGATAATTACAACACATATGAAGGATTTTTTAACTAAGAATATGTTATTATAGTAAATAGAATTATAATAAAGCTTATAAAAACATCATCTGCAGTGTCAGTTGTTTGGACACTTCTACATTAGTTGAGGGGATGATACAGAATTCTTTAAGAGAATATTCAACACAAACCATTTTGGTAAGAAAAAAAATGTAAGTTATATAATTTAAAGGCTTATGACCAGTATATTAAAAATATTTCACAATATTGGATCTTTAAATATTTCTTTTATCTGAAATCAATTTTGTTCTGTTAACCCGTTAATTACTGTTTTTTTACCTTTCATCCCCAAAAAGAAATGATAAGAGACCAAGTTATTGTAACTTTCCTTTTTTTCCCCTCTTTACTTCCATAGTAATTATTTAAATTGTAAAGGCAATATATTTTATCAACTTGAACATTAAATGATATTAACCATTTTTTTATTATATTATTAATTGGACAAAGATATTATTATTTCGATAGTCTTATTATTTATCGTTTTTTTTGGCTTGTTTTAACAAATTGAGTTTCAGTTTTATAGAAAGCTCCAACAATAATTTGATTTTCTTTAAATATAGATATACAATAAAAAAAGAATTATTAAAAAATCATTGTTATCATAAGAAAATAACTTAAAACACTAGTTTTAACTTTGTAAGAAACAATCACGATACAGTACAGACTTAAGTGGTACCTTTTTGTGTTTTAATAAGTTTTTACTCGTTATCATTTCAGTTTTGATTTACATGTCATGATTTAATTTTTTCAAAAAAATAAAAAATTTGTTGATGGGATTTTTCTGAATAAAACAACACTGAGCGATATACACACACAGCTTGACGCCATCTAGCGGTCTTCCAATGCACTTGTCAAACTCTCCCAGAAATCCCAAGATTCCCCTGGAGAATATATGATCAAATGAGTCATGTGAGTGTTGCTGTTTGTGGTGAAATATACTCAACGTTTCTTGATTTTTATTTTACTAATAATTCTACTGGACGGAATTTAGTACAGGAGCCTTGAATTTATTTCCATAGATGTGGTGGTTACTTACGTAAGTCATTTTATTTCCATTTTGTTTTAAAATAGTAAATAACAAACAAAACAGCTGATAATTCAAATTTCAGTCTAAATGCCACGTGGTAGTGAATTATACTAACAAATATTTAATATACATTTATAGCAATAGCTGTTTGTTTTGTGTTTTTTTTTTTTTTTTAATTTTATTTTTCATTATTAAGTCGTATCCTAATTTGTTTAAAATGAGAAAAATGAAATTACGAGAATATAATAAGGTATTGAAAAATTACAGACTAGTTTTTATGGTAAATGAGAAATTTTGAACAATGAAATTCTTTGTTATTTATTAATTATTAAATAGACAGGTTTTCTTCTATGATCACTGTTGTAAGGAACATTACTAGAGTCGTACACCTGATTATTTAAAAAAAATATATACACATTAAAAATTATACAAATACTACGACCGTTTCTCAGGCGAGAGTCAGCCTTTTCAAGACTTTAAAAGGCTGGCTCTCCCCTGCCAAACGTTCATAGTATTTGTATAATTTTTAATGTGTTTATAATTCTTTTTCTAAATAATCAGGTGTACGACTCTAGTAATGTTCCTAATGATATATTCAGTACACGTGAAACACCAGTTTTACAAATCACTGTTGTAACTACGTATCAAAACATTTAAATAATCATAACCTATACATAACATATATCATTGCATAAATAACTTTGGAATCAGCCTTGCAAGATTCTGCTCTCGGATCTTGTAAACTTATGATTAATAAATTAGTAAAAAATAGAAACTGTTTAGATTATCCGAGCATAAGAATCTTAACAATTCGTAGTAATGATTTTAATAGAAAAAGTATTGAAAAGTTATTGAATATTTGTTTCTAATTCTTATAACGCTCAGATTTGCAATTTAATATGAAATTTTATTTTTACTCATTAAAATAGCCAGAAAAAAAAATGATAATCATTAGGGCGTTGTGGTAATAAAATTGTAGTTTGTTTTGGTTATTTTGATCACCACGTGGATATACTTTTAACATCTGCTTTTGTTTTCCTTTTTCTACCAATCCCCTTTCACCTTATAATCAATAGATTTAAATATTTCCACCAATCCCTTTTCTCCTTGTAATCATTGAATTATAAAGTAACTTCCGGTATTCCCATGATTCCCTGGAAAACAGCTGATCACAGGAGTCACGTAAGTCTTCCTGTTTATATTTCCACGTGTCGTGTTTATTTTATAAATAATTTTGCTGAACCGAATTTATTATTTACAAGAGTCTTGGATTTATTTTCATTCAAATGGTGGTTTTTAAGTAAGTTATTTTATTTCCATTTTGATCTTAAAATAGTAAACATCAAACGAATTAACGAACAATTCAAATTTCTGTCTGAACTCCAGTAGGTATAGTGAATTGTTAAAACAAATACTAAAATACTAAAAATTCACAATCATTTATTCCCCCAAATGAGTTTTCCTGAAGTAGAGACCTAGCTAAATCGCTTTCTCGCACCGAAAGCAATAGATTCAACCAATTTTATCAAAATCCTTAGGCACATTTTCAAGATAAAATTTACAAGAATTGCTCTCTTGATAGAATTTGATTTATGGTTGTTTATAATTATAAATAGAATCGTGTACTAATTTGAATGTAATTTAATGAAATAATTTTGACTTAATGATAATTAGATGAAAAAAATAGGAATATACATATTTGCAATCTGTATTATTAAAAAAACATTGTGTATATTATATTGCATATGTGACAATAAATATAACAAGAATGTAACAATATTGTACTGGATGTTTAGAATTTAAACTTAAATTTCTTTTTAGTTTCGTGTTTTAATTTTTACTTTATATAATTTGTTTTTTGAATAAATAATTTTTTTCCGTTATATTTCCCAAGCTTCCGGGCTAAGCGACATTCAGCCTCTAGTTATATATGTACTTATAAGAAATATATATTGATTTTTGTTTATTCTAATCTCCTTGTTTCTAAATTAAGTCCCTATTTATACTTGCTATAAATGTTTCTTGCAATAATATGAATTAACATACTAACATTAGATTTATATAAATTCATTTTTATTTCTAAATAGATAATAGAATCGTTCAGCCATCATTCAAGTAGATAATCACCTAGTACAAAGTTCCGGAAGCGAATCCTGCGCATCCAGAAGTGTTCTTCGGAGGACTGTAAGTCATTACCAGCGATTGAACAGTCACGTGTTGGCACTTGTTTTGTTTCTGAATCGGTAACATTCAAAGTTTACCGATTTTGACCATCACTACAGTAGTTTTCAAAAAAGAAGGTTTTGCTATGTATTACGTCGGGATCGATTTTGTCGGGATCAAACGTCAGCAGTCATGATGTCATGAACTTGACCTCCTAGCAGTCAGTCCAAGATGGCGTCGTTCAGTGATCGCATAAGCGTGACCAAGAAAGAAAAAACTTTGCATAGCCAAGCAAGGGGAATAGTGTGGAACGTTTGTAATTAATTCAAGTTCAATTATTATGTCTTCGTAACTGTAGAAAATACAAAGAATGTTTTCATAATGATTATAAGATTCAGTTAAGCATTAGATGGCGCTGTTACGTTCTAGAAACATCAATATATAAGGAAATTATATCATCAAAAGCTCTTCTTTCATGAACTGAACTTAGACTCTTTAAGTAAAGTGTACATGGAATATTTGTTATGGTTAAAGTTAAAGGTGATTCTAATGTGTTGTTGCTAAACGAGAAGCCACTAAACCTTTTCCTATTCCATCTGAAAATTTTGGCGAGTCTTCGGGCTAATAAAAGGTACGTTGAAATTTTTATATTACTTGACTTAATTCTATTTAGCTTCATTAATCTTTCACAACTTCATTATGTACGTATGTCGCATCCATAGCATTTCATGAAGTGTCTAGAAACATCCCGAAGAATCTAACCACAATGGACATTTGTTGTAATTCAATCTTCAAATCCAAAATTACCGTTTCTGTTCATAGCTCATGCAAACCAACATGCGTCTACTGTGCACTTATGAAGACAAAATTCAGGAAATTAGAGAGTATTTTCAAAAACTAATGAAAATTGCTGTTGATTGCCTCCAAATCACCTAAAGTTTCCATTGGAGATTGCATGCTTCTGGTGGTCCCGCAGGTGGACAGGAAGTCCAGCCCCCCCCCCCCTCCCCAATTTCATCAGTGTTTTCATTAATGACAATTAATGAAAAAAACAAACCCAGAATATATCAGGTTGGCTGTGAGAGTGATGTTATAAAAGGATGGCTTGGGATGGAGATTTTAAAATGATGAAACTCCTGAGTGAGGGAGGCCAAAAAGACAGATCAGGAGAGCAAGGATTCTTTAAATGTTCTTGCAGACCACCCCCCAAACAGTGCACAACAAGGAAATGTGTGTATAACAAGGAGGAGAAAAGCAGGTACCGTAATAGTATGCCCTGTGTTAACAAGTAGAGGAAATTTGTAAATAAAATACAGATATAGGAAATATTGTTCTATTATTCTATTTTTTAATTTGCACTGGTCCTATTATTGTATTTGCTTTGTATTTTTTTTTCTGGTTTTTTAGATCTTATATCATTTTATTATTTGCATTGTATTTTCTTTTTCTTGAAATCCTAGGCGATATTAATATATAATTATATCATCATTTAGTCCCTTTTCTTAAAATCTTATAAGATACAGCAATTAAAATAATTTTCTTTTGTATCAATGAAAAATTATTACTGTATTTGAATTGCATTTTTTTCTAGTATTTGTTCAGTTCATCATCAGTCCAAACACTTGTGACTCTTCAGGAAGTGTCTAAAACGGGCTCAACAAATAAGGGAAAATTGCCTTCACAGTCTTGTCTAACACAACCCAAGTGTCCAACATTTCTGGACAGATACGGTAATTTTTCATTTGAAGATTGAATTACAGCATGTGTCCATTGTGGTAAGACTCATCGCGATGTGTCTAGACACTTCATGAAGTGCTAAATTAACGCTTGTGGCTGCGATATATATATATATATATATAAACGAGAATAATTTATAGTTTTATAGTTAGTTTGCACAGGTTTAGTATCGTAATATATCAGAATTAATATAACAACAGTTTAGTAATGTTGATAATGTGTTTTTTATTTCTGTAATATTTCACTTTTTATGTGTTAACTATATTAACTAACAAAAAGTTTTAGTGTAGTTTTTAATATTTTGTTTATATTTTTCTTTTAGGTTTGCTCACTTCACTTTGATGATCATTTTTCATAAGGAAATCTGTTTACGACGACCAAAATACAGGGAAAAACAAAACAAAACAAAAAAGTTTCATTGAAGGATCTAATCTTAGATGTAGCTGAAATCCCATCTGTAGTTTTGGGCTGTCCGTTTTAATTATAAAAGCCTGATTAGGTTAGAAAAGAAAAAAAAAGAAAACCCCAGTGATTGAAGACTTCGCCTATAGTGTGATACCTTGGAAAAAGCTTTTCGGAATCTAAAAAGACATTCCTGGATGAAGAAAACAAGGATAGGTTAACATATTTTAGTGATCTAAAAGCTGTAACGGAAATTTTTTAGGTTTCAGTGAATTAAGTATCTTCAACATATCAAAAAAACAGTGATTATAATCATTGATAAGATTCATAAAAAAAAGAAGTTTTGATTATAAAGAAGGAAATATGAATGGTTATCTTTTAATTCGGATGAAGCAGCAACTTCAGCTTCTGTTAATGATGCAAAGTTTGCTGTCATTTTGAAGAAGTTGCTCGCATTCTTCCAATGAAAACCATTGATGGCAATACCTTTTACAATTAAAAAGGTAATTTTGGATTAAAAACCTTGAATAGAGTTGCTGTTCTAATAACTGACAAGAATTCATTGAATAGAAAAGTCGTCTACAATTTTAAAGTTGTACATCGTTACTCATGTGAATGTGAATATATTGAAATGGAACTTGATAATTATTTTTCAAGTATATAATCATAGTTTATTTAAAGTAATTGATAGCACAAGAGATCAGTTGTTGTGATAATACTTGGGTGTTAATGTTAGAAGAACTTATGGCGCCCTACAAACAGCCATGAACATTGAAGTTATTATCCATGTTTCAATGAAGAAGTATGTCAGAACTCGCAGACGTAGTGGCGAAACTTTAGGAGGATTTACCCCAATAGACTTGCTCATTAAAGGCATCGCAGATGTATCCAAAAGGACAAGATGGCTGACAGTGTTCGAAGGATGGTTAGAGTGAATTCAAGTAATACTCAAGATGTAAGTACAACTTTACATAAAATTATTACATTATGGGCCTATCAGCAATCAGCATTACTGTGACCTCATCACGACTTTTGTAATAAGATACCATGATTCCTCGTGTCAGGAACAAGTCAATCTTAAATCAAGACTAGATATAGTTTGTTTAGCATCAATCGTCGATTATGTTATCAAATATACTATAATAGAGGAAGAAAAAGAAAAAAAAATGTAATTGTTTTCCTCCTGTTCGTTACCTCATTTTTTTTAATATTTTTTCTTCCTTTTTCATTATCTTTCTTTCTATTATCGATATGTTATTTTTGAGCCCATAATTATTTATTTGTTTGAATTGGTATGTTTTCATTGTTTAGTAATATAGAATCCTTACATTTGGAGTAAAAGGTTTTTTTCCTGATTTATCGAATATTAACCGATTGTCAAAATATAACAGATCTTTTTTTTTTAGTGTGTGCAAGACATATTGTTAGATGGATATTTTTTATTGGATATTTCTGAAGCGCTGTTTTATTCGGATGTGCAAAGGTCTCCGAGTCTCTTGTTTAACATTTTTTGGAAAATATTTCTTAATGGTTTTAGTAGATCTGGGTTTAATCTGGATGTGAACGTGCTTTAAGATTTTAGATATATTTGGGCACAGCTGTTAAAGAAATGGAAAAGCAACATATCCTTCAACAATGTCGTTTTTATTTATCATCTGTGTTATTATTTAAGTGTAATCCTTCAAATGAATTCCAATGGGTAATCACTGGTAATCATGATGTTATAGTTCTTGTATATTTCTTGTACGAATGTTTCATTAGAACAAATACGAAATGCTTGGTGGACCAACGTTTTTATTACATTAATTTTAAACCCTATAACGTTACCAAAAAAAAAAGATATTAAATTTTTTCTTGATCGTCTTCAGTATTGAGAGTATCATAACTAAAATGATGAGAAAGGGCTTGTTCAATTAAATGCATTGATATCGAAGTAAATAAATCTAGGGAAATCACATGATTAATGTTCCAATCAAGTGTTTGTTTTTTTTTGTTTTTTGTTTTCTATAAATTTCGGGTTGTTCCTAATTGCATACTTTGACAGTAGACAGATAGCCTGTAGCTTTGAAGCCAGTCATTTATCAATCATAGATATCAATGATTTTATATAATCTACTAGTCCGCTACCCGTCGCTTCGCTCCGGAAGCCTCGCTTATGTAACGGTTTTTTTTTTTAATTTAATTTTTGATTTCTATATTCTCTCAATCCACGACTGCCTTTAGAACCAGCGTGTGAATCATATATGTGATATATTTCTATTTTTTATAGAGATCAGAATGTAGTCCTCGTGGTCTAATGGCTGAAACGTCTAACTTCGGAGTAGAAGGCTGCATGTTCGATTCCCGTAGCGAACTTGTAGAAATTATTTCTATTTTCACAAATTACAACAATTGCACCAGACAGACAGAGAAATAAAAGATTTTAGTAATATAGATATACTTTTCAGTGATTTTTGAGTTACAAATAGTATTGGTTTTTAAGTTACTAATAGTGATTTTTTCAGTATTCTACCTAATAGAAATGTGCTTCTTTTTTTCTTGTCTTTTTTTTTTTTTTTATTTTTTTAATTCAAACATCTCCCGTGTACACGTGCTTGTTTTTCAATATCACACAGAATTTGATTAAGTAAAAATATTACATTAAAAATATTCCAACATTTCCGCAATTATAGTCATTTTCAAATTACAAATTGTCATTTTCGAATTACAAATAAGACGGATCGAAAATAAATAAAAAATCTTGAGATTCAAAAAAAAAAAAAAAAAGATTGAATTCATTCATTATTGATTAGAGGAAGGGGAAGGACACATAAGTCAAAAAACAATATAAAGTGAGTAGTAGTCACCTTGGCCTAATGGATAAGACGTCTGACTTCGGATCAGAAGCTTGTAGGTTCGATTCCTATCGCGGACGTTTCATTGTAAAAATTATTTATATTTTCCATTCGCTCAGGAAATTGCGCCGGACAGACAGACAGAAAAATAAAAGATTTTAGAAATTAGAGATCTTGGTTTGGGTAAGTCAACTGTATTTTTATCCTTATGTATATTTGGTTGCAATTTCAACTTGGGATCCACTTATGGTCACTTTTGCATATTGTTTTTATCCTGTCGACAGTAATATTACGATTATTACTAAAACATGAAATTCCTTCGAGTTGCTTGAGATAAGATTGACCCATTTTTATATAATGTTCGTTGACCATTACCACTGCTTTACCTCCTTTGTCGGCGTTAATCGCTTGTTATTAGAGCTCTTTTAGTATAGAAATCATTAACGTCTAAGGAGATACATATATTATTCTTATGAGAATC
>JAFIDM010084025.1:0-11644 GCA_023159025.1 Thereuonema tuberculata | reverse complement strand
TGTGGGCGTGCATTATCTTGTTGGAACACTGTCCCAGGGTTCTGTGCCATAATAGGTAGGACGTGCAGAATGTCTGTGACGTATCGCTGTGCCGTTAAAGTCTGCCGAAGCACTATTAGAGGTGATTTGAACGCATATCTAATGGCTCCCCACACCATGACACCCGGGGTTACGCCTGTGTGTCTCTCCACAATATGGGCAGGATGTGCCCTCTGCCCTTGACGCCGCCACACTCGATCATCGGAGGCTATGGCGAAGCGGGACTATCACTGAACATGTTGCAACGCCATTCGTCCTCTGTCCATGCCTCCCGGGCACGGCACCGACATCGGTGTTCTGGTGTCAATGGCAAGCGACGCATGGGGCGGTGGGACCCTAATCCGGCGGATGCGAGTCTTCGAGCCACTGTTTGGGAACTCACAGGATGTTGTAGAGTCGCCAGTACATGTTCGCGGATGGTGGGTGCCCACGACATGGGATTCCGCACTGTTTAACACATCATATGATGGTCCTCCCTCGGGGTGGTGTTTCTTGGTCGACCCAACCTGCACGACGTGCATGGTTGCCCTCATATATCGATTGATTCCAACATCGGGTCACTGTGACATCTGAATGGCCCACATGCCTGGCAATTGCACGATACGACCAACCAGCCTCATGTAGTCCCACAATGCGGCCTCTGGCTAGGCGAACACGTAGCAATTTCAGGCAATATTGTGGGACAATATTGCCCCTTTTCATTGCCGACAACCGTTGTCAGTTCAGATCAAGCGCGAACACGTAGGTTTTCCGAAACGAATATTGCCCTGACAATTGATGTTTACGGCGCTTCTCACTAGGGTGAGCTAGAGAGAGCGTATTTGCATACAGTTTCCGTATCCGGTACTTTTCCACAATGGCGACGCCGATGCTGTCAATGTTTATTAAAAGAAAACAAGCTGCTGCTACAATTATGTTGGCTATTTTGGACGAGAAAGATGAAGAACTGGAAGAAGAAAAAAAATACCACCTGAGGTATTCAAGAATCGGAAAATTATTTTGCAACCGATGGCTGCGAAAAAGAAATTTGTATAGTTATTACTATGAGTGTGTCAGAGATCTTCGCTTCTCGGATGAGTTAAGATATAGGTAAGAATACAAGTATTTGTATAAATATTATTATTATTATTAAAACTAAAAAAATTATATAAATAACAATAAAAAAGGTTGGGAAAAAATATATGCTTTATTAAAAACTTAAATATATAATAAATGTCAAAGGAAAAAAAATGAAATAAATAGGTTTGCACAGGAAATAGAAGATAAAATAAATTTAAAACACTTTCAGAAAAATGTTGTAATTATTATCATAAAAAGAAGTGATAATTTTAATATAAATTGTAAAGAGAAGGTTTTACAATATTGAAATAATTAATATTTAATAAATACAATTGTAATAGATGTACCAAATGATGAAGAGATAATAAATATAATATATTGGATGAAAAATATAAAATCAATTGGACATGATCAAATATATATATCTGATATCAAAGAGAAAAAGAAAATTTTTGTTAAATCGATATCAGTAATGATAAAATTAATGTTAAATAAATAAATTTATCCAAATAATTTAAAAATATCAAAAATTGTTCCAATATTCAAAAATAATGCTTTTAATGATTGGAAAAATTATAGACCTATTGCTGTGTCAGCCACTATACATAAAATTATAGAAAAATTTAGTTAAAAAAATATTACAAGAATATTTAAAAATATATATTCCAATCAATGACAATTAATATGCTTATCACCAAAATAAAAAGAACCACTAAATTATGAGAAAAATTTGTGGGCATAATAATAAAAAGTTAAATAGGAACCATTTTGTACTATTACTAAATATTGACCTAAATAAAGCTTTTGATCTGATAGATCACAAATTGTCGTTGAGTAAATTTTGAAAATATGGAATAAGGGGTAAAATATTTAATAGTACGAACAATTATTTAAAAAATAGAAACATTTGTGTGCACATAAATAAAATATTAATTAAAAGGAAAACAATTAATACCAGAGTGCCACAAGGATTCAATTTAGGGCCAAGTTTATTTATAATTTTTAAAATGATCTTTTTGAAGTTTTAAATGAATGTTTTATATATGTATTGCTGATGATAAAATAATATATACATCCGGTTTAAATTTGGAGATTGTGAATAAAACTTTATAGGATAGTTTGAATATTTAACCAAAATGCCTTCATGATAATAAAGTTATTAGTAAGAATGAAAAAACAAAAGGAATATTAATAAAACCCAAAAACAAAATAGTAGATAAAAAAGTAAATTCATAACACATTCTCAAGATTGTTTACATGAAAATAGTACAAAATGTATTTCATGTAATGACGTTGATATCATAAATAATTTTAATTATTTAGTTTTAATTAGAAATGATTTCTCTACATGGGATAATTACAGAAATATGTTATATAAAAAATGTAACGCAACCATATATATATGTTATTATGTAAAAAATATTCTTCCACTTAACATAAACATTTTAATTTACTTTGCAATGTTTGAATCTTTACTAAATTACTGAGGTAATATATGGGCAAATGTAGGACATATACATTTCGAAAATGTACAAATGTACAAACCAAATTCGTAAAGTTGATATTTTCTAAAAACATTTGGAATAATAATAACAAAAGAAAACAAATAATACTAAAAAATAATATAATATATCCTAAAAAAATTTTTATATATAACATTTCTATACTGTTGTTAAATTAATACATGTAAGTTTATAAGTAAATTAAAATTTGAGAAATAAAAATATAATAAAATCAAACACATATCTATCATGAATATGTTTTAAGACATTTAAATTATATAATTGAGGAAACTTTTAATGATGTAAATTGGAATGTATTTAAAGATTGTAAAAGAATTGCCATTGTAAAAAATAATGTATAAAGTGGGATATTAGATAATATGAAATAATAAATTGTTAATATATGTTTTGATAAATTGCTATTTGGTAATATTTTTGTTTCAAATTGTTTGAGTATAAGTTTAGTTTGTAATTTGTGTTAAATTTATGTAAATGTAAGTTTATTAATAAAAATAGTATGTATTAAAATGTACATCACCTGTTGATAGGAATTTACATTTCGAACAGGACTGAAATGTAATTTAAAATAACTAAGAAATAAAATAATATTATTATTATTAGTACACCTTAGCTTACCACATCTTGATGCGAATGCATGATAATACTTAACTTGTAATTTCCTATATTACAGATTATGGTTACGAATGGATGAAGACACTTTCAAGTACCTACTAGAGCTTGTGCGCCCTCTCATCATTAAAAAGGACACAGTTATGCGTCTGGCAATTCCAGCAGATGAGAGATTGGATATATGCCTGCGTTATTTGGCAACTGGAGAAACCTTTAGATCACTCGTCTATTGCTTCCAAATAAGTGACAGGGGTATTTCAAAGATAGTTTTCGAAACATGTGCTGCGTTATATGCAGTACTGAAGACAGACTTTGTGAGATTTCCGGAAACTGAACAAGAGTGGCTGAACATTGCCAAGAGATTTGAACAGAAGTGGCAGTTCCCACACTGCATTGGTGCATTGGACGGGAAACATATTGCCATCCAGCGGCCCGCCCATTCCCATTCCCATTATTACAATTACAAGGTATTTTATTCAATTGTGCTGTTAGCTATCGTCGATGCAGATCTGAAGTTCACCTGGGTAGATGTGGGCAGGAACGGTAGGCTGAGCGATACGGGAGTGTTCAACATTTCGAGGTTTTATAACAGAATGGAAGATGAGATGCTAAATTTGCCAGTAGAAGAGCCACTTCCTGGAACTCAGATATCTACACCGTATGTTTTGGTGGCCGACGAAATATTTGGTCTTAACAAGCACCTCATGAAGCCCTATGCGAAAGAACAACTAAATGTGGAAACAACCAAATTCAACTACAGGTATGTATAAATTTTGAAATGAGGAAAAACGAAATATTGGGGAAATGGTATAAATTTGTTTTGTATTTCCAATGCTGAAGGTGTGGAGCCAAAAGGTTAAAAGATATATTTGACAAGCTTTTTCTCCCATTTTTGAATGTCGTATGCATTTGCAATTCATTAATCATACGGAAAATATTATATAGGCCCAATTAGGGTCAAGAGATCAGTGACCCAATTAATGGTCAGAAATCTCACCAATCACTAGGCCATACCTGAAACCTTCATCAGCAGATCAGAAATAGAATAATGATCACCTAACAGTTAATTGTGCCATACCTTTTCAAAAATTGTTGATTGCATCTACTAACCAAACTAACCAACCAATTTCGTTGTACTGTTGGCAGTAAACAGAAAAACAATTTAATGAATCCTGCTTACCTACTGTACTAACATTTCCTACCGTATGTTAGTGATGTAAACTAACATTTCCTACCTTATTTTACCTTCTAGGTTATCGAGGGCCCGTTCGTGTGTTGAGAACGCATTCGGCATAATTGCAAACAGATGGAGAGTTCTACACACAACAATTCTTGAGCCCAGAAAAGGCAACTGTCATTGTTCTTGCAATTATTGCATTGCACAATTGCTTAAGAACATTAACTGTAGCGAGAGGAACGTACACACCAACTGGGTTTGCTGATTCCATCAACACCGATACAGGAAAGCTTGTTCCAGGGGAGTGGAGACAGGATGCAGTACCAAGATGGTCGGGCCTGCAGCGAGAACATCGAAGGTCTAGCCGGGAACATGCTAAAGAAATGAGAAATACATTTAAGTGGTATTTTAATTCTGCTGAAGGTGCAGTCGAGTGGCAAACAAACAGATTTCGATAGAAACTGATAACAAAATAAATTTTGTCACTTGATGCATACGCAGTGTTACTTATTTAGTTATTATTATGTTGGAAATAATTGTTTACTATATTCTGATACTTGTACGAAATTTGTTAGCATTAATAATTCCAGCCAAGAAGTCGGGATAATCTCCAACCCGATCATTTCAATAAATTTACTGTCCAGTAGTAATTTGTAAAGCACTAAATGTAGTTTCGAAGTTTGTAACAGCTATGCAAAGACATTAATTTTTTGTATTAATCTGTAGTGGAATAAAGATACGTTTATGTCTGTAGCTCATACGTTATATTGTTATAATTCCTGTTTAATGTTTTTAAGTAATTCGATGAGTGTGAATGAGGTTCAGAAAAACTGACACAGTCAAACACTGTAACGTTGTTCAAAGTAAATTTATCGAAAACACATTCAATATCAATCTGTACATTTAATAAAACATCATTGCTATTAAAAGAACTAAGAAATAACATTACAGATAAACCTCCACTTACGGATAACAAAACAGTTATTACAAAATTAAAAGAACACAAAGTAAACATACAGAAAAACAAAAAAATGTTAATATGTATTGAAGATACAAATATAAACATTGGAGAAAAAATTGTTAAGACATCAAGCGTAAATTATGTAATTATTTTCTGTAATCTGGGATTTCTAAAGCATATATATAATACAACAAAACCAACTGAAACCACTATTTCAAAAACTAAAACTTGCTTTGATCATTGTTCGTCAAACACAGAATCTGCTGCCATTAATGCCAATAGTTTTAAATTGGATATCTCATATCATTGTAGCATAGTAATTGGACTTGAAAAAACAGAATTTCAATTACCCAAAACAGAAAATAATAAATATGCGAAAACAAAATTTGTACAATAAATACCTAATGCTTAAATGAAGGATTAATATTATTAACATATGAAATGAAAAGGAATAAAGTAGAAGATCCAAACAAAAGTAATAGTAAATTTAATAAACTAATAAAAACAGCCAAAAAAAATCAAAATTAAAAAGAATTAATGAAAAACGTAAAAGTGACCCAAATGAATGAAAAAATCTAAAATATAAAACAAATGGATGAATTCACAAATAATGAAATATGTAGAAGAAAAATAGAATGTATAAAAATAATATATATAAATAACACAAATACAAAAGTAGAAAAGGTATATAAAACAAAAAGAAACTGGTTGAAAACGCAAATTAACAAAAAAAAAAAAAAATTAAGAGAAATTGTACCAGATGATCCAAATACCAATGTAAATGTTTTTAAATTTGTAAATAATAAGCCGAAGCTATGAGGGTTCGAAAATACGACGAAACACTTCCAGAAAAGGTACGTAGTGCCCTTCCTGCCTTCGGCTCGTCTTGGCGGGGGCACTGCCGTGCCCCCAGATAGAAATGAATAACCAAATGAAGACTTCCCATTATTCAAACGTATTGGAAAAATATGATATTCAATTTCCACTAATACAAAACTACTAAAATTGAAATAATCACGAATGAAATTAAACAAGCAACTGAAGTGAACTCCATGGTATTAGCATATCCTAATACAAATGATATAATGGAAGTAATAAACAATCAATAAAAAAATATTGATATGGACCTGCCTTTATAAATATACATGATAATGAAAAAATAAAAGAAAACCTTTATTAATGTTTGTCTTAATTATTTTACAAATGTATTATAAATGCATATATCCTGTTTCATGGAAAATATAATACATAATTCCAGTATGTAAGGGAGGAAATAATAATGAACTAAATACTTACAGGCCCATTGCATTAATTGTAAATATTTCAAAGATTATTGAAAGTTATACAGTCAAAAAAATTTAAAACGTAATAAACATCAAGAAACGTTTCAATAGTAACAACGTTGCATAAGTAAGATACAATTATTATCCAGCTATTGAATAACTTAAACGAATATATAATTAAATCTTTAAACATTGGAAAAATAAAATATATAGCCTATATTGACTTTAGGAACGGGTTGCATGCAAGCAATCACAAAAGTATACTTCAAACAAACAATGAAATGGGAATAACCAAATATGTTGAAGGTTAATGAAAATAATTTTAATACAAGAAAGTATAAAATTAAAATGGGAAATAATGTCAGTCGATTCGATAATTCCAACCGAGGTATCCACCAGGGTTAAAACGTGGAACTTCTCTTGTTTAATATATATATAAATTCTATAGGTGACAATATACAAAGCTCACTTATTTTCCTCAATGCTGACGATGTACTGTTGTTTGCTATTGATGTAAATCAAACCCAAGCACATCAAACGTTACATACATACCTACATAACATAAATAAATGGGCATTCTCAAATAACATGACAAGTATTGAAAATAAAAGAAATATAATGAAAACCAAAGATAATAACAATAAATTCAAAAATAGTTTAATAATTAGAGTAAACGACATTAAATGTTCAAATAATAATCAAACAAATGATGATCTCATGACCACATGTTGTTGCAAACAAAGTGAAAATATTTTAATCTATAAATACCTAGGAATATACATATACAACAGGTTCTGTTGGAATAGACTGTATAATTACGTAATTGGAAGTTTAAAATCAGATTAATATTTTTTTTAACACATTAAGAATATATTCCCATTTAAGAAAAAACTCAAAATCTACAAGTCTCTTGTAGATTCACTATTAAATTATTAACTACAATGTTGGCTATACATTATTAAACATCAAATGGAAAGTATTCATAAACTAAGTATGAAAATATTTAATAATGTTTATACTCACTTTAAACAAAACCCCAAAAAGGAAACAATAAAAATAAGAAAAAGAAATAGAATATTAAAACTAAATGAAAAATTTGTATACAAAATTTTGATCAAGAATTACTATGATGTATGTAGACAAAGGAATTGTCAACAATTTTAATTAAAATCTATATATAATTGGTATAACATTTTTACAATTGAAAAAATTAAACATAACTTTTAATATAGATTATTCAATTGGTGGAAGTACAAAATTTTTAGTCAACGATATACTACTCGAAATGAAACTTTAACATTTAAACAAATAAAACAGCACCTAATGTCTGCTGTTGTGGATGGGAAAAGTATTTATTCATAACTAATTATATTTTATAGATATACTGATTAACTATTTGTTATATTAATAACTATTAATTATACTGTTAAGACGAATACATTCAACTTCAATGTCCTATACCACAGGTATGTAGTTTTATAAGCATACCTAATGGGATTGGACAACATTAAAAAACAAACAAAAAATTTGAAGAAATATCACAGTAAACATACAAATATTATTATTGTACTTCAACTTTGTATCAACTGTATAGGTTTTTTGTACTTGTTTCATTTATTGCTTAGAAAAAGTTGTATTTGTGACTATATTGTTTTCAAAATTAATGCAGTTCAACATTTAAGAAAATATGTATTACCATAATGTATAATAAAGTTATTTACTTTGTTATATCTCACATTTTTTTGAATTGTTGCAATAGTACATGTAACATTGTTATCATAGAAAGATTCATGGGAATAATGTGGTAAGTTGCTTGGAAATTGTGGCTACAGGCAGGAAAATTCTATAGGATTATTCCAAATCAAGTGAAGCACGATATGCAACCCACCAACTCGACGTTTAATGAACTGTGTTACATATGAAATGTGTACACCTATAATTACTAGTTTCAAATTTAAGACCTGTATCGTAAGCCGTTCCATTACAAGAGTAGCCTGATTTTCAGCCTGACAAAACAAAATTCATCTGCGGCTGTCACGAATTCAAGAAGTAGTTTTAAATTTATGTATTTTCGCCTGCAATTGAAGTAGGAAAGATTGGAAATTCTCCATTCTTATGTAAAACTTTCTGCAGAATTCAAATATTGCATCAGAGTTTTTGTAATCACATTATGCAGTCATTTTAGCCTTCGAAATAGTATTTATACTATTGTAATAGGTATATTGGTCTTTATTGATATTATCAATTTAGGTCATGGAGATTCCAGAATTAGATGTATGCATCCAGTAGGGCCATTAGTAGTTTCTGTAATGGCCAAATAGGGTTGATATTTGTTGGATCCAATTTCAAAATCTAATATGTACTATAGAAAAACCAACAACAATGACAGGCAGGCAACATCACATTTCCTTAGTGCCAAAAATGAATAAATGAGAAATGGACTCATTTGTAGCCACTTTCTATTTGTATAATTTGTGGCCTACATTGTAGTTTTATTTAATCAGTTGAAAACATTTCTATTCCTGTACATGTACATCTGGATATTAGTTTGTATTAATTTTTGTATATGTGGACTTGAATTAAATTATTAATATGCTATAACGACTGTTTTTTATGACTACCACTGCAGTTGCCATTATCCCAAAGACTTTTTAGGTGTGTGTTAAAGCAAGTTCTCTTTCAAATGATATCAGCCATAATATTGTAACACTGTAATTACAGTCTGTACACAGAAATTTCTAATTTAAGTTTTGAACATTTACATGAAAATAATATTTCTATTTCGAAGGCTAAAATGCCCCTTCAGAATGTGATTACAAAAAGTCTGATGCAATATTTGAATTCTGCAGTAAAGTTTACATACGCATGGAGAATTTCCAATCTTTCCTACTTCAATTGCAGGTGAAATTACATAAATTTAAAACTACTTCTTGAATTCGTGACAGCCGCAGATGAATTGTGTTTTGTTAGGCTGAACATCAGGCTACTCTCGTAATGGAACGGCTTACGATATAGGTCTTAAATTTGAAACTAGTAATTATAGTTACACATTCCCTATGTATCACATTTCATTGGACATCGGGTTGGTGGGTTGCATTTTGGAATTTTTTTGGTTCATTTCAGATGGAATGACCCTGACATCAATTTAGATTCGGGTTATAAACTTTACATCATATACAAATTTTCAGTTCTCGGTTATTTTCAGTAATAATCATTTGGTTCGAAAGCTTCTAGAAGAACCTGTTGAAGTCTCAGCTTCGTTAGTTCTTTTGTATACATGTTTGGGATTTGCTTTAACACTTGGGCAACGTGAATCCCAAACGCATCGTCACTGCTCATCTCCTTTGGTGCAGGCTGTGGACAAACAGTTATGGGCTGCTTCAGTACCTGCACTGCAGTAGCAAAGGCCTCATCTCTGATTTTATCAGTGGATGGCTTGTTTGGGTTTCCTTTAGGGGTAACCTTCCGTTTTTTGTTTGAGGGGGTGTTCTCTGGTTGTGTTGGAGACTGTAAACCTTCCAATGTAGGAACTTGTGAGACTTTTTGTTCAGTGGTGGGGGTGTCCAGAGGCGGTGTGGTGGAAGGTCCAGCGTCACGCTGTTCAGGAGAATCTTCATTGGACGGGCCTGCACCAATGTCCTGAAAATAAAATTTACGGGCTATTTCATTAAGATAATACGTACATTCAATTTACGGAAATACCCTCAATTAGTATACTATTAACGTTACAGTATGTGTGTAGGGTTATTTTATATTTCGTCAACAATTACAAATAAAAACCAAGATAAGTATTGCATTGGAGATCAGTGTTGCGTTATTTCCCTTTAAACTAATTAGAAGTGGAAGTGGTGGTAACTTGGTGGTGATAATTTTTTTCTTTTTGGAGTTACGATAAATTTATGCCATTACAAAACGGCCATGTTTTATCAACATTATAATATACAAATAAATTCCAATATGTACTTTGTTTTTCCTACTCGCCATAGAGCATCGTAAATCATAACAATTGTTTTCATATATATTTATATTGGCAAGCTTACATTATAATACTATTTTATTGTACTTACAAGATCGTCCTCCCGCAGCTGAATTTCTTCTGCCACATTTACTGCAATTATTTTCTGAAAATCAAATTAAAACTTCATTACATTACTGTATTATTTCACATTTCACAAACAACCACTATTATGTTTTAATTGAACGTATCCGAAATAATTCGTCAGCACTGTGAGGTGCAGTTGTTTGCATGTTGTCGATGGACGCGTCGGGAGTGGGTCCATCGTTGAGGAACAACATATGTTTATAATAACTCCATTTGGGCTCGATCTGCCCTCTCCTCCCTCTGATCCCGATGGCGTTGACTCAACTTTCTTGTGTTCCCTGTGGAAGGTTGTCCGTAGATTTGAGAACTTCGCATGAATGTTCTCCACTGAAAAAGAAAACATCGTCATTATTGTGATTGTTTCATATCGTGATGTAACCAAGGGTTTGCACTCTTACATTTCTTAACTTGTCAAATGTTAGGGCAAAATTAATGAGTATCACACGCACCCATGTAGGTAACAAAAACATTTTAATTAAAATTCAAACATTCATTTAAAATTCTCCACTAACTGCAAAACAAAACCTTAGCACTCGTATATGTTTATTTATATGTACACTTGAATCACGTATGACATTGCATAGCCTATACCAGGGGTTCTCAAGCGGGGTCCATGTAATATTCTTCGGGTTCCACAGGGATCTCATTGAATCACACTTATTCCAAAATGGTTTATTATGTATTATTTACCATTGTGTAGAAATTTTTTTTTTTTTTAACACTGTAGAATAATTTATTTGCATTACATTAGTTTTCATTCACAATAAAGCATATTCATTTAATATTTCGTTCATTATTCATGTAATCACTTTACTTTTAGATATGAGGGGATCCATTAAAAAAACGGAAGGGAGAAGGTGTCCATGGGTCAAAACAATTTGAGAAGCCCTG
>JAFIDM010084022.1:0-11650 GCA_023159025.1 Thereuonema tuberculata | reverse complement strand
AAAAAAACTTCGAATATCTTGCTGAACAGCCAGTTTTGCGGAAAGTTCATCAAAGAAATGTTCGCTTTTATTCAGTCGACTAAAAACTTCATCAGGAACATTTTCCGCGAATTGAAGTCCACGACGTATTGTTTCAAACGCTTCTCGCATTTCTTTTTTCGATGGCTTGGAAATGTTTTCAGATGCATTTACTTCCTCTGGTTCTTCGATTTCTTTTTCAGTTTCATGAAACGAACTCAGTATGTCTTCGTCTATAGTCGACACTGTGCTTGCGGGAATACCAAATTTAGTTGAAATGTCTTTTTTGTGCATTCCGCTATCTACATTCTTCAGCAATTCAACTTTATCCACACTTTTATCCCAATGAGTCTTAAAAATATTTCGATATATACAAACAGTTTTTCTATGTAATGAACATGGATATTAACTGAGAGTTCGATGTATAGAAAATTTCGATATGGGGAAGTTCGATATATGGAGGTTCGACTGTACATCCAAAGGTTTAGCAAAAAATATTTCAGCTCTGTTACGGGCTTCCTAATTAAGTTATAGCGCTTTAAAAAATGCTCTTTTTTCATTTTTTTCAAAGTTTGAGCCTTAATATCTCTGGTGGGGGACCTAATAAAAATTTGATATTCACAGTATAAAGAGAACTTTATGAGAGGTATCTGTGAAAAAATTTTTGAGTTTGATATTTGAGTTTGATTTTTGAGTTAGATTCCTGTGTTAGCTGGGAATTATCGCAACTGTCTGCAAAGGCAAAAATGCCGGAAACCCTACAACAAAAATAGACGCAATTTTTAAGCGAACTCAAATAAAAAAAAAAATGTCTGTTTTGAAGTACTCATGTATAGGGGTAACAACAGTAAAAAAATCAATTTTTTTTTTAAAAACTGGTCGAGCAACTAGTGCTGGGCCGTTCGGTATCGATTGACCCTAAATGAAGTGCAAATGAATTTATAATTATATCAATAATTTTAAATGACTATTAAGACTCAAATTCATAGCAATTGGAAAGAGCAAAATTTACTGAAGCAAAGATAGCAACAATCAGGCTTGGGATCCTGCAGTAAACATACCGTAATCAGGATGCAATATGTCACATACACACAAATTTTAACATACTTTCACCTGCCTAATGGCTACTTAATGGTTGCATTGATTTGATTATTAAAATTAATTATCTTGTTAAAGTTCGGTAGGCATATTGATTACTGTTTATTACATTATATTTTTTCATAAAAGTTTGTATTATATTTGTGATTATGTTTCTATTATTTTATTAATGGTTGACTCTAATGCTATGGGTCGATAATTTTCTAGTTCGAGGTAACTGTTATTTACGTATGGTATGATTTTTGAAATTTTTAATTGATCTGGATATTTATTAGTTGTTATTATTAAATTAAGCTAGTAATTACGTTGGAAAATAGTTCATTTTCTTTTTATCGTTTATTTTTATGTTATCAAATCCTGTTGATTTTTTTGTTGTTCATTATTTTAATTATTGCAGATATCTCTTCTTCCGATGGATTGAATATTGCAATTGAATTTGCTATGGTGTTATAATTCCCTTTTTGAATAATGTTGTTGTTAAAAGAATTATTGTAAGTTTTCCCTACAGAAGGAAAATACATACAGAATTTATCTGCCAGTTTCTTTTGCTCATTAATACCTTCCATATGATCAGAAATTTTTTCAAGTTCTCGGTTGTTATTACTTTGTTGTTTGGTTGCTTTTCCTAATAGATGATTTATTTCATTCCAACATTGTGTAGGATTTTTTTGATCCATATAAATTTATTATTAAGATTAATTTTTGTTCTTGTGATTTTTAAATTTAATTTATTTATTTAAGTTTTGTAGTTTTCATAATATGAGATGTTAGTTTTATTCCTTTTGTATTTTTTAAATCCTTTTTTATGATATCCGAAGTGATCTGTGATTTTTGAAATCTTTTATCTTTCATTTATGTAAGTTTTCTCGGATTCTCAAAAGCCTTTCTGTGTTTTATATTGTTCTTTATTTTTTTAATTTTGAGTTATTATATTTTGTTAATAATAATAATAATAATAACAATAATAATATTTAAGTAAAAACATACATTATAATAAACAATTATACATTAATAATATATATGTTAAGTAAATTAATTTATAATAACTAAAAAAAAATCCTATTTTATTTCATGCCTAATTATTTCGTTATAATATTAAAAATATAACGGAAAATAAAATTTAGATTTTTAGCTTAACAAAACATGTAAAGAAATGATGATATCACTTTTTTTTGGTCTGAAACGAAAAACGTAACTTTTTTTTTTTTCATTTGCCAGCTCTGATTTTTATACTAACTAAAATCAATGCATTCACCAATGAGTTCACCATGTATTTATTTATCTTTCAGTATTTAGACAGATCGATTGACAAAAATTAACATAAAAATATAATTTTACTGCAGAACTACAATAAGCTAACTTAATTTCATAATAAGAAAAAAAAAATGCATGAATTTAAAGGCGACCCATTAAAATCCACGCGGACATTGAACGTGTGCGTAATAAAATTCAAATATGATGAAAAAAAATCTACAATGAAACATCCGTGACAGGAACCGAACCCGTAACCTTCTGTTCCGAAATGACACCCCTCATCCATTAAGCCACCGGAGAGGTACTGAAATTACAGCTGTGTATCTGTAATTACTCCCTCAGTGTTTGTGTGACGCAATGACAGTAGAGACAGAAGTAAAGCCCAGAGTATGCACATATTATTCGCACACAAGATAAAGAAAAGGTGAAATTTGAGAATTCCTATAAACTGCTGACTCGATTGACTTGAAATTTGCAAATGCTTTAGTTTTTAGTGTCTACTATATAGTGAATATTTTTTTATTTCTGCCTATCCGGAAAAATGCGGAAACAGTCAACTATGACCGTAAATTGCTATAGATACGGTCAAATAGAAATATTAATAAAAATATGAGAATCAACAAAAAACCAGGTAGATGAATTGCAAGGTCTTGTGTTATAGTAGTAAAAAAAAAGTAAAATTAATTGAGTATTAATATATTTTGTTTTTAAATAATGTCTATACGATTACTATTCAGTCCATACTAGGTTTGCGAAATAGAAAAGAAAAATTGAAAACGATCAAGGAATTATTCAGAAGTTTTTTTTTTTAATACTATAATGGTCGTGTTATGGCATTTGCTTCTATAATTGATCTCATCCTCTTCACTAGGAAAAACACTTTTAAAAGTCGAGATATGTAATGTTCTACTATTAGTTTCTATGTGCTTTTGTTATGAAACTGTTTCACAATCTTTGGAAAACAATCATATCAATATCTTCATTTTATTTTCAGTGTTAGAGGACAAGGCCACGTCGCTGAATAGAAACAAGGTAGGGAAAGCGATTAGTAAACCAATCACAATGCTGCACATTGTGCAACATCTTCTGATAAGAAAATATAATTGATATTGTAATTATTTCCTTAGTATTATAAATGTGATTGTTGCGAATGCAAAAGGCGCAATTGTTGCGATTATTGTGATATTGTTGCGATTGTTGTGCTAGTTGTAGAGCTGTATTATCAATGTGAGTGTTGCGATTGTTTTCATTGTTGTCCATTGCATTGTTTTGATTGTTGTGCGTTGCATTGTGGGATAATTAAGGAATCAAAACGGGATTATAAGTCTTCTGATCCTTATCGGAAGGCTAAAACGTAACAATAGTTATCGGTATCTATATAATGCAGTAATAACGCTATTATTGTACAATAAAAACTTACTTAAAAATCTTCTGTTGTAAGAGGTACCATTTAGGTACGAAGCACCATTTTGGTTTTGGTTTTAGATCAGTGACCTGTAGTTAACCATGATTAGATGGGATGATGTCAGAGGAATGTAATATTTAAGTAAGTCATAACTACGTCAATTTCTTTAGAAAGTGCATATATGTTCATCTAATAATATAACTTCTTTTTAATATAGAATCCTATTCAAGTAATTTGCTGTAGTTGAAAAAGCCCTAATTGTAATCTAGGAATATCTATCAGGGATTTCTTCAAATATAAGGTGTGAAAAATATTTATTAATTAGAATAACCAACATAAATAAAAAGTATTTCTCGTATTATTATATACGTAGCAATGCTCGTATAGGGTCATTCCATGTGAAATCAACCAAAAAAATAATGATTTTGGACCTTGACCCCTCAGAAATTGATGATTTTTGGCACACTGATGATATCTATAGAGAGTATAAAAAATGCAAATTTTCAGATTTTTTGGACTAATAGTTTTTGAGTTATTGAATTTCAAAAACCAAAAATTCCTTGATTTTGGCCGTGTTTTGAAATTTTCAAAACACTGTAACTCAAGAACCGTTCAACTACAGAGCTGAAATTGGTGTCATTTTGTTCAGTTTTTAATGGCCTTTAATTTGATATACAACAAAAGTATCTTAATTTCAAATTAAAATTTTTAAAAATTTTCAAAAATTGGTTTTTGAAAAATCTCAAAAACACCCCTTTTGATTTTTTTAAAAAAATAAATGTTATTTATATTGTTAATATCTATTTTTGTGATAAATTTCATAATGGGACAGCCAGGAAATAAAATTTGAAGTGTCATAGTCCATGAAAAAAATGAGAATGCGACTAGCAACCATAGTAAATTCTTATCGTTCGTTGCATGTCGAACTTTAAATCAAATATAGTTGATGAAAGACAATCGTTCTGAGTATATCTATAGTTTGTGTATGATCAGTTAACCTATATGGTTTAATCTATGTAATATAATTAAATAAATCAAAATATAATTTACGATTATATTAACAAATTATAAAAATAAATTTCAAATTAATAATAATAGTAATAACAACAACAGCATGAATTTAGAGGAATATTCTCATCAATCACATCAGCGGTTAATAAAGTTCTAACTTTTTTAATACTTTTTACTCTTTCAGAATTATATTTTTCCCAATTACTCTGACTGAATAATTTATATTTTATGTAGTTTTCCAATCTTAGACCAAAATTATTCTTCAATTTATTGATTTGAAAGATTTTTAACCAATTGTATCGAGTTATTTTTTCATAATTTTGATTTTTTCTTCCTATTAACATTCTAAAGGTTACATATTAAAATTTTAGACCAATGTTCATTTGATATCTCAAGTTAAGCCTGTTTCATGCTTATTAGGCGCATGTTTCACGCATATAAGGCGCTTATTAGAATGAACATCGCAGATCTCATAATGGAGGTGACTTGGAAGTTGTATAAAAGAGCAGTGGAACCTCCATGGCTATAAACTAAATATATGCTGTCATTATTATTATTATTATTATTATTATTATTATTATTATTATGAATTTCTTTTGTTTCAATTGTTTTCTTTGTAATTGTAAATCCTGTTTGTAATATCTCATTTAAGTATTTTGTTCAATTTACTTCCAATGTCCTTAATATTTATTGTTACTAGTTCTTACTGTACACGACAATAAGCTAAACATAGGCAACTTTAATATACATATGTAATAATTATATATAGAGTTAAATCAGAAAATTATTTTAACTTTTAAATTGTGTTACTGCCTAATTTAAAATTTTAGAAAATTATCACCTAGTGGTGTACTTGACAAAAATCACTTAAAAAAACAATAATATGTTAGTCATTTGATATTTTTTAACAATGTATTCAAAATTAATTAAACATTTATAGTATACCTATATTCAGAACCTGTTGATAGGAATTTGTTAAAAATTCGTTTAGACGCCTGTATTTAAGAGTCCGATTAACTGTTATTGCTGTGTTTGTCCGTTTTCCGATAACACCAGGGAGTTAAAAACTCATCAGATTTCCTATCTCCATTAAAAACGAAACTGCTGCTAACTTTAAGAAAAAAAATAATATTCTCATTGAAGATTTACCAGTAAAGATCGCTTGTACTAGATTTATGTCTTCTTGTTTTGTTTTTTGTTATTTTATTTATTTAGTTAAACAGAAAAACGAAGGAAAAGTTGATATGAAAATTAATTGTTACCATCTGAATTAATGATGTGCTGTCACTTTAAAGGACAACGCCGATGGTTTTAACACAAAATATTCGTATATCGAAATACATTCATCAGTGGCTATTTATACAGGGAGGTCATAGTATCTTTTTTTCGGAGGTCATAGTATCGGCCTTTCTAAGAACAAAAAATTATATGTATTGAATATATATATATCCTATTCTGAAAGCTCTCCGAGATAGATCTACTTGAAATTACAATGAAAAATTGGTGATAATTATGAGATATTAGAAACTGTTTTATAGTATTATAGTTTATAATTTGTTAAAGTTATAGTTTGTTATAAGGTACCTCAGCCGTACAACGCCATGTTTACCTTAACGCCACCTATCTAATTCTTCATAAATATAAGAGATGGCGGTATTGCACTAAAGTAGTTTGCATTGACATGCCATCTAGTGTTGAAGTGAGTTACTGTTTGTCGACGATCAGTTGAGCCTTGGCCACGCCTATGTCACGTGGTAGGCGAAGAGTTCAAGAAGTGATTTGAGGGGTCAGAGTGATAGTTTTCCATTTTCAGGGGAAATGCACAGATTTTGTTTCTTGGTTATAACAGAGGAATTGATGATATAAAATACGACATTATATATCTATATTTCCTACATATAATAATAACTAGGTTATATTTTAACTGTAACGATATATAAAACTGATTTGCTGTTGAAGAACTGTTATATTTATACTGTTCTTATTCATTTAAATTATGAAAAATCGTAATTATATATAAATTATATTAATTAATGTAAGTAATAAATATATACACTTCATGATAATAATGTTTTATTTAACAATTAATTGCTGACAGTTAAAAAAAAAGCAAAACTTGTTTAAAAACAATTCCGTAAAGTTCCACAGAACATTTACAAATATCCAAATTAAGAACATTGGCACTTGTACTAAAAGATTAAAAATAGAATTAGATTGACAATAATAATAATAACTGCATGAATTACAATGCAAGTTTTGATATAATGGAAATGAAAACAAAACTAAAATAATATAATATTGTTTGTAATAATAATAGTCAATCGAAACACCAAAATAAAATTGTTAGAATAAACAACAATATTGCAGGTGATGATTTAAATTTTTAATAATGAAAGATCGTAACTGTTTTTAACGAAATTACAAACACTAATTCTTGACTTTTTGCCAGAAATAAATGTAATCATCAATCAAAAAAAAAGCTTGTTTAAAAACAATCCCGTAAAGATCCTCAGAACATTTACAAATATACAAATTAAGACCATTGGCAATATAGTTAAATATACTCAATATTCTCAAATTATAAATGTTATTCATAATTATTTTATAAATATATTTACTGTTAAAGAAAAAAATAAAAAAAAAAAATTCCTAAGCTTTTTTTTTTTTTTTTTCCCAAATTTTTCTTTTACAACCCTTACCACTATTGTGAAATGTCTTCTTCGTTTGAAGAGGCGTGGCCAAGGCTCAAGTTATGCTAGACAAACAGTACTAGCAGACCGCCAACATTTTCGAGTGAAATTATGTTTCCTTCTTTTCGTGTCGAGGACTGGTTTTGAAAGGCTGCTACTATATCAAAGTAAGATAAAATATAGATTTTTTTAATATTCAGCAAAGATTAACTATTTAAAACTATATATTTTCTTGATTCCTGAAGATTCGCCTATGTAGATAAGATAAAGTTGTTTTTAAAATTCGGAAATTGTAGACAAACAAGTGTATCTTGTGATCCCCCATGTGCTCAGTAGCGCTTTAACGCCGTGGTAATGTTAATGGTCTACATATACGATTTTAGGTTACGTACGAGATTTATAAGTTACTACAGTAAAACCTCGTTTAGTCGTCACTCAAGGGACCAAACATTTTTGACGACTTAAGCGGAATGACGACTTAGGCGGAGTGGGCATTTTTGAAATAAAAAACAAACCAAAAAAACAACACTGAAATACAGTATTTTCATGAATTGCTGTAGGATTCTGTGAGAAAAACAAGATTTTCAGAAATCCATTCATGCTAATGAATGATTGCAAAATAATAATAAAAAAAAAACACTTTTTATAATTTCCACACTTTAATCGTTTTAAAAAAAAGGCAAAAATGTCTGTCTTTGAAACGTTCCAGCCAACCATTGCTACCGCCGAAATCTTCAATGTTCAACTCCTTAGCAATTTCAGTGGCTTTTTCTTTGAGAATCACGGCAGAAATCGGCACATGTTGCGATCTGGCATGTTTAAGCCATCGAACTAAAACCTCCTCAATCTCGTCAAACTTCGATTTCCTCATTCTCATTCTTTTGTCTTTGCAATCAGCTTCTTCAATTATTTGTTTCGATAAAAAATTATCGCTTAAGGTAGTCCTGGGAATATGGCAAAAAACTGTTTTCGAAACAATTGATTTTTCAAAAAGTGCAATTAAGCCTTTTTTTCTTTAAAAGATAACGAGGTAAGTTTTCGTTTCCCTGGCATGTAAAAAATGTAATCGATCCACGAAATTACAAGAGGAAAAAAATAGCCATTATAATAGGGCTCACTCGCTATGAAATGAAGTCACACTCAGGAGCGGTCAAGAAAAACGTCTACACTCGACAGAGTCGCAGCGAGATGTGTGCTTTGAATAATTAGCAGCGAGATTCCAAGAACCCAAATCCTCCGAAGGGGTAGGAAAGGAATGAAGTGATAGGCATGGTCGAAAATTCCCCCTAAAGGCTTGGCTTTCTTAAAGTGAAGGGGCGGGGCTGAAAAGACAACACGATGGCATGCAAATTGGAGAAGAAAGATACTTTTGGCCATTTTTGAGAATGACGAGTTATCCGGAGTAGATTAAATTTGGTGACGGGTAGAGGAGGGTTATTTTAACATATCTTTCGTCACATATCTTTCAAATCCATTTACTTCTATCTTACCAATTAAAACCTCGTATTCGAGTGGCTTTGTGTCATAATGGCATTTTTCCTAATAGCATTCAACGCGTTGTTACTGAAATGATTACCAAAGCAAAATATGCACTGTTGGTTTTTGCAAAATAAAATTATTTACAGATAGATTACATCCCAACATCAGTTATAGTTAGTTAGCATGCGACTGTAAAAATATACAAACTCTATGATTTTGCACTAATCAAGGATTTTTTGGTCTGCGTGAAAATATTCTTCAAGATCATAGTATGAATTCTGAATAGGATATTTCAACTAAAATTATGTTTGGATAAACAAAAAAAAATCTAAAAAAAACAACAACATAAGATCAAAATCTTCTGGTGATTATATTGTTTCTTAAAATATATTTCAAAAAATATTCAAATAACATTACTTATCACTGAAGAAATTGTATTATAAACATTTTATTAACTCTACAAGAGATCGAACATCAAAATATTTAGCTGTGTGCTAAATATTTAATTAATTACATAATAATAATAATATGATTATTAAAGTATTACAAGTATATCATCATTCAAGTATGACAAATAGCTTGAGTAAAGTTTGTTAATAATTCTTTCCGATTTTTTTACAGATTGTCAATTTCGTTTTTCAGCTGAATTTATTTCATATTTTAGTTTTGTTAGTACTTGTTTTCATTCTCAATCACAGCTTCATTTTCATAAGTAAAAATTAGAAAAAGAAAATTATAATCAATTATGAAATAAATTAATGGAAGTTAATTGTCGAAAGGTTCTGCATTAATTTGAAATTTATGTTTGATTATTGTATTTTTTTGTGTGTGATTAGATAAGTTGGGAAATCAATTAAATTTCGACAAATGAATATAACAGGTCCCGAAGAAAAAAATTTTTATCTGTGAATTGTGTGATAAAAACTTATCTGAGATTACATTTTATTACACAATTCACACAAAATTAAATTGCAAAAATCAGAAGAAAAGGCGTTTCTACGGAACTGTTCCTTTGGAGATACAGTAAAACCTCGTTAAGTTGTCACTCAAGGGACCAAACATTTTTGACGACTTAGGTGGAGTGGGAATTCTTGAAAAAAAAAAAAATAAACACTGAAATACAGTATTTTCATGAATTGCTATAGGATTCTGTGAGAAAAACAAGATTTTCAGAAATCAATTAAAGTGCAATTAAGTCTTTTTTTCTATAAAAGATAACGGGGTAAGTTTTCGTTTCCCTGGCATGTAAAAAATGTAATCGAAACACGAAATTACAAGAGGAAAAAAATAACCCTTATAGCGGGGCTCACTCGCTATGAAATGAAGTCACAAATGAGTGCAAAATAAAAAAAACAAAAATACTTTTTATAGTTACCACATTTTAATCGTTTTAAAAGAAAGGCAATGTCGGTCGTTGAAACGTTCGAGCCAACCATTGCTACCGCCGAAATCTTCAATGTTCAACTCCTCAGCAATTTCCATGGCTTTTTCGTTGAGAATCACGGCAGAAATCGGCACATTTTGCGATCTGGCATGTTTTAGCCATCGAACTAAAACCTCCTCAATCTCGTCAAACTTCGATTTCCTCATTCTCTTTCTTTTGTCTTTGCAGTCAGCTTCTTCAATTACTTGTTTCGATGGAAGAATATCGCTTAATGTAGTCCTGGGAATATGGCAAAAGCTGTTTTCGAAACATTTGATTTTTCAAAAAGTGCAATTAAGTCTTTTTTTCTTTAAAAGAATACGAGGTAAGTTTTCGTTTCCCTGGCATGTAAAAAATGTAATCGAACCACGAAATTACAAGAGGAAAAAAATAACCCTTATAGCGGGGCTCACTCGCTATGATATGAAGTCACACTCAGGAGCGGTCAAGAAAAACGTCTACACTCGACAGAGTCGCAGTGAGAAGTGTGCTTTGAATGATTAGCAGCGAGATTCCCTGAACCCAAATCCTCCGAAGTGGTAGGAAAGGAATGAAGTGATAGGCATGGTCGAAAATTCCCCGTAAAGGCTTGGCTTTCTTAAAGTGAAGGGGCGGGGCTGAAAAGACAACACGATGGCATGCAAAATGGAGAAGAAAGATGCTTTTGGCCATTTTTGAGAATGACGAGTTCTCCGGAGTAGATGAAATTTGGTGACGGGTAAAGGAGGGTTATTTTACATTATTGTGTATGAGACCTTGTCGGGACCAAAGGAAAACGACGACTTAAATGGAGTGACGACTTATCCGGGTGACGACTTAACGAGGTTTTACTGTAATATGTTTGCTGAAAACATAGATTTTTATCTTCTTTATTATTTTGCTTTTATAATCAGAAAATGCCGAAATTAATTAGTTGCTTTTTACTGGAATTTTGTACAAATAATGTTTACAATGATGGAATAATTCTTAATTTTAAATAAGTTAAGTTACTAGAAAGTAGGTGGCGTTAATTGGACCAGGTGTTCTTAATAGCGCCAGTTTGCAAAGTTGAGTTCTCATACTTCTCCACTAAAAGTTATCATATATTATGGTATGATTCAAACAAGATTAAACTGTCTTGGTCATAATTTTCGTGTTTGGATAAACCTTATTTTCAGACTTACAGTAATTTAAATGTTAAGGTGGCGTTATTTTGGCAGGCTACCTTAGTTTATAATAAGTTTTTTTAAATTTCTCCATCAATATCAATGGACCTGAATACATCTATGAAAT
>JAFIDM010084021.1:0-11651 GCA_023159025.1 Thereuonema tuberculata | reverse complement strand
GCGGACGCAAATGATTTGACTCAAGATTAAAAATAAGGCCCGTCGTATCAAAAATAAATAGTGAAATAAATAACCAAGATTTTGCTGACGTCGAGAGACGCAGCAATTTATTTATTGCCTTTTGTTGTCGGTGGGGTCACGGCCAGGTTGGCCGTTGCTTTTACTAACAAGATCTTGCCTTTCTGATTCTGTTAAGGGAAGGCGAGGATTGGGCTGATGAGTCCGTAAAAGGACGAAACGGTCGTTCCCAATTCCTTCCCATAATCCAATCAGAAAGGCAATTTCATTTCTTGTTCAAGTGCTGCGTTTCATTTCCTTATTTCCCTATATAAATAACCAGAATTGTCCTGAACATTAGAAGGATAAATATTATCAACCTGTGGATTAAATTATGATTTTATCAGGATTGGTAAGCGATATCATTAGGGTTCATCAGTGTCAGTGTTCTAATAGGCTTATTTCAACCTTAAGAAGTCTAAATTGATAAAATGATGATGCGAGATATTAGATACGTGAACTGAACCTGAATCAGCAGTTTTGTTTAAATCAAATTACATATCGATTTGTTAATTGGCAAATAAATTCTTGAATCAATATATTCAAATTCTATAGTTCATTTGTAATCCTTTCCGTGAGCACCGAGATAAAAAAAAATAATTAATAACTAACAAAAAGCTATGTTTATATTGGTACTTCTACTCAGTATTCTTTTGTTGGAAAGTACAATAAGTTTCCAATAGATTTTTACTACCTCAAGATATAGTTTGTCATTTACACAAATTTCGTTGTTACCAAAAATGCTTTGAAATAATAACTTTTCACTTCCTTTAGCAACAATTGTGATAGATTTTCTTGTAGGACTTGTATTTTGTTTTCAGATCTTATAATGCCATTTCAAGTTTATTTTCAATTTCCTGTTGTTAAGTTTATTGTCTTTGACAACAGACGCATCACGAGAGAGAAGAAAGTAACAATTGTCCCAACATGTTCCCCGTCTAAAGGTAAGATGGTAATGGAATCGATTTGGTTATTTGATTTATTATGTCTGCGTGTGCTTAGGGATGCAGAAAGTCTAGTCATGATAATGGTTTATAGGATCTCGAAGCTAAAAACAACGTAATTGGAAACAAAGAATATCTGTTCTTAATAATCTAATTTCTAATCAAAAGTTTTCAAAATATATCTAATTATTTGAGAAAGTTAAATACAGCTCTCAGAAGAGAAGACTCGTTTCTTTTTTAAAAAAAGTTAGAAAAATTTCTGATCATATTGATGTTGACCCCTTTAAAATTAATACAATTGTTACAATCAATAAATAAATTGTCATAACAAATAAATTTGTGAATTATCATAAATTAATATTAAATTTACAAAAAGAAGTTTTTGAAAAAAACTTTCTACTTTTTTTTACAATTGTGTTATTTTTAATATTTTTACTTTTTATATTTTTTTTCAAAGTCATGAAATTTGCAAGTTTACTTTGATATTATATCTAACGTAACGATACAAATTTTCCATTTTTTAGAAAAAAAGTAAATTATTCCGTATTTCAGTTGCATAAATGAGATTAATTTTTAATCAAACTAAAGTGCCCGAAAGATAAATAATAAAAGGATTGCTATGGATAGAATATCGTTGCTACACTTGCATTGGAAACTTCTCGACGGATGCACAAGGGAAAAAATTTCGAGTATAAAAGTTAAGGTCTTAAAAGTCTCTTAAGCTCCGCGAACACCATCCGATTTTGCACCAACTTAGTTGGCCAACTTAGTTTTCGAGCCGCTAGAGCCGACTTTGAGCAGGTTTTTCAGCGACTTGGCAGCGATTTTAGTCGGCCGACTCGAGTCGGTTGTACAGGACCAACTCGGGAAAGTTGGTCGGAATTACCAATCACAGGGCAGCGTTGCAACACGTAAGTCATGACGTCACGCCCATGAAAAGAAATGGCGTCCATAAACGATTATCACCGCTTCGAATCGACGAAAAGCGTGTGCACAATGAATATCAGAGTATTGCGAGTTTCTTTCACGCATAAATAAAGTTTATACTGAAATGAAGTAATTGTATGCGGCAGAATTTATCAGAGAGGTTTCAAAACCTCGATTTTTTCGGATTTTCCACAGCTGCTGCGGGAAACGCATTGATTTATGGGATTGCTGCTATCGTGGTCGATTTCATTTGTGAGTTGGATGGTGTTCTAGCCTGATAAAATAGGACCAACTCGAAGTTGGCCAACAAAGTTGGTGCAAAATCGCATGGTGTTCGCGTAGCTTTATCCATACGAACTGTTTAGCAGCTTTGAAGAGATTTGAAAAGAAGTAGTTCAAAAGTTATTAGGGGGTGGACATATTGACAAACACAACGAAAACACGTACTGCACGTTGTAATAGCCGTCACTTTCTTAAGTAAGCAGAATAAAAATTATAATTGAGACTGAAGTATTGGGTATATTGATTTCACTCAGAATCTCAGAATTTGGCGCAATTAATTAGTTAAAAGCATAGTTTTTGTTAAGTTAAACTGTTGGTTAAATAAAAGTTTCTTTACTCCGGAAATTAGGCTGTTTTTTATCCACAGCGTAAATAATACTGATTTTTTTTTCCGCTCATATTTATTACATACATCAAAGACACTGAATTAAATGGAGAATATTTTGAGGAAGGCCAAATGCCCTACAGAGCAGACTAATTAAACTTTAGGGAATGGTGTAATACAAAGACGCATATTTTGATAATTAATATTTCTAAATTGAAAATACTGCCATGGAAATAACAGGCGTCACTTTTTATCATTTCACTAATGTCATTTTTGTAGTTGGCAAGTTAATTGGAACTAAAAAAAAGTGAAAGATGTTGAAGTCTTTGGGATGAGCCAAATGGTGCTGCAGCCTTAGAACTATTTCTCTATCATAAAGATACGTTTGCCCCAGGCACAATTTCATAAAGCTACCAACAGCTGTCATTTGAGCTACTTTACCAATAATATTATTTTTATATTATTTGGAGGAAGAATAAACAACAATCTTTAATTCTGAATCAGAATGGAAATGGGAAGATAAATAGCAATTGAGGACAAAAAAAGCAAGTGACAAAAATTGCTTGGGATCTATCCAAAAATTGGGATCTATCTGAATTGACTATGATACCTTCGATATTACAGACGTTAACATATGATGTAAAATCATCAGTTTTAATGGCAGTAAGGGAGAAACAGACAATTTTTTTTTCATCTGTGAATGTATATCTTCTGATGGCAACTTTCGGTGCTAGAGGACGCTACTTAGCAATCGGCTAGAGAAGAGATACGGAACACCAAGAAATCATAAGTGAATGAAAACAAGTGTGAACAACATATTTATTCAAAGAAGGTGCTCAAAGTTTCTGCAGTTGCCTTATGCCAGATTCCTGTCCACATTTGCAGTCTTGAAACGCTCAGTGTTATATGAAACGTATCCAATTTGCGAATGCCGCAATTCTCCTCTAATCTGCCTCTCTAGGCGATTGCAGTGCCGCTAAATAACGCCCTCTAGCACTGAAGGTTGCTATCAGCAGACACACATTCCGAGACGAAAAATGCTTACTATCTCCCATTAACATTTGCATAGAGTTTTCATACATTCTGTTTAGCGATAATCTCCGATACAGTTCATAAATAAGGAAGTTCAAATTGCCTTCATAAGTAACATGACGAGATCATCACTTTTTACGATTCAACGTTAAGATGTCGTCAATGGGAATCTGAAGTAAGACTCTTCTTCATTATACCGACTTATCCATTTGATGATCAAGATGAGATGGTGCGTTTCGAAAGATTGCGTATCTCCATGGTTGCAGTAAATTTTCTTTTTTTTTTTTTTTTTGCTCTTAGGGTGTTCCCGTTAGGCAGGGAAGGAGATCGACAATCTCAGAAAGGGGAAATGTCGACGAAACAACGATGAAAAGTCAAGTTGATTGAGAAAATGTATATTCTTATCATTTTTACTCCGTAAGTCCATAAGGACTTATTTTCATTTGAAGAATATCACAGGCGGCACCCTTAGGATTTTCAAATACATTAATTAAACTGCTTTTCTGTGTTTAAAAAGTAATTTTTCGTTGAAATGATAAACTTCAATTTTTTTTATTTTTTTTTATTTTAATATTTCATGATCGAAATTGATGGTTCACGCTTTCCAAATATGTTCTTTACTTGAAAGTGGTTTTTTTTTTTGAGACATAAATAATGTTTCCCTGAATATTCGTCAAAAGCTTTTTCAAAGAATCATGCTAATGTTAACATCTGCTCTTACACTAAATATTAAAGCTGTAATTACTGTCTTTACTAGATTAGTTACTTAGCGTTTCTTGAATGTCGTAAGCAAACAATGATTTCATAACATTCCATTTTCTTATTTTTCTTTTAAATTATTCAAGGGATTCTTGTTTTGTCGTAACTTGTTTTGTCTGAACGAGTGTAAATAAATTAACTTTGCTCTCCAAGCAACTCTGCTCTTTACTCTACATCCACACAATATTGTTTTCGATTTAGCAAAGCTGCTGTCACAAGGGAATTTCAGGTATTTTCTCCCAAGGAAGTGTTTTGTTTCTCATTTCCACTATTCGAATTACAGGCATTCACTTGTATTCTGTCTGATCCGTCCAATTGGATTCTTCAAACTAAAAAAGAAGCTTCATGTTTCATTAATTGATAGAAGATGATTTTTTTATAATGAATTTTAAGCTACATCTTTTTAGAATCAGTTCAGAATTCAATTAAGAAAGCATGTAGTGAAAGGAAATTCACATCGTAATAGATCAGCACTGGATGCTAACAATCAATTCTTGTAATGACAGAATAATGCCTATGTAATAACATTCGAGATGTATGCTACCCTAAAATGCTAACATTAAAATGTATCTTTTAAAAATAATGAGTAATTACACTCAATATTATTATTTGTAGTATACGTTATATTGAGTTATAAAATAATATAATGTACAATCTAAATATTGCACAGAACAGATATAGAATCCCATAACCTAGTGGTATACGAGTATATTAATGGACTGGAGAAGTCATGTATTCTATCTCTGGCAATTGTCAGGAATTTTTCGGTGTTTATTAACTCTCTAGTGTCTAATGAATAGCAGCTTTTTCCGTCAGAATGGCAGAAGAGCTAGCTCGGGCTTTCCCTAGACTTCTACTGTTTCATGAAAGCCAGTACAGTGTTTAAGCTTTCGCTGTATTTACATAGGAAATTAATAGACGAGAGAAAAAAATGCTAGTGATCGAAATGTAAGCTTTCCATAAAATCCCTTATCCCCTCCTCTTACTCACAAAAAAAACTCATAACCATTGGGTGATCATACAAAGTGGTCCTGAAATCGTCGGCCAAACTTGAAGGCCCGAATCAAAATAACGAAAAAAATATGAACGGTGTGGAAACGCTTTATTCAAATGTTGTACACGTAGCCTACCTACGCAATGGTGTATCCACTATTAGATGAGGTGTTCGAAATAGTCTCCATTTACTACTTTGCATCAGGCCTTCAAGTTTGGTCAACCTTTTCAGGACCACCCTGTATCTGTACTTTTCCATATTAACTTAAGATATTTACTCACTGAGACAATGACTAATCATGAATAAAAGCATAATAATGAGTTCAGTATTTTGTTCTCAAGTTTATTTTAAAGGTAAGAATTACTTTAGAAAACTAAATATCTTGAGATGAAACTTTAAGAAATAACTACTTCTTAGACATAATCGATGTAAATAAAACTATAATGGCGGTGTGCACCAAACTTCAGTTAACTTTGAAGACTGCTATTTGGACGGAGCTAAAATTAGTGGGGGGGTGCTGCTCCACAAAAATTTGTTTTAAAATTGTGTGAAAGGAAACGGATATAAAAAGAAAATTTATTCAGAAACTTGATAAATTTCTTTTTATACATGTTTGTTTCCTTTCACACAAACAACAAAGGCTAAAATTTTTGGTGGAGCAGCACCCCCCCCCCACTAATTTTAGCTCCGTCCAAATAGCAGTCTTCAAAGTTAACTGAAGTTTGGTGCACACCGCCATCAGTCTTGGAAATTCAAGTTAAGTTGGGAAATGCAAGTTATTGATATAGAAGAGAATTTAAATTGAAATTTTTTTTCTGAAATAAATTCATCATCCACCGAAAATATAAATAAATTAATTCAATCATTAATTCACCTGCTAACCTTGGAATTCTTTCATTTTGTAAAAGTCAAGGGTAGATGTGACCAAGTAGTCATTTATGTTATGAAATTATCTCATTTGTATGTTAGCTTTTTATTCGCATCTTAAATATTTTACACACGTTAATCTTTTTATATTGCATCAGTCATTTCATTATTTAGTGTCATCAGATGTTTCAAGGATGAAGTGTGATTTTCTCGTGATTTCTAACTCGGACCCAAAGTTCAATCAATTTAATAGAATCAACAGAAAAGTAGCGGTGGTCAAAACAGACATTAATTTCAATATTGAAGGTCGGAGAGCGGACCTTGTTCTCACGGCCTTGAAGATAAAAACGGGAAGTGTTTCTCCATCTATTTGCAAGCTTCTATTCAAAATACGCAGTAAGTGCTTCAATATTCGTATAAATAATTTACACAAAATACTTAAAACTCAACTTCTGCAAAAAAGACTTGTTACAAACTTCCCAAGTTATTGTCGCCAACACAATATGTTAAAGGCTTAGTTTCTACAGCTAGGATTTTCCAGAGAACTTTTAAAGTTAATTAATACGTTTTTACGTGCACTGAATATCATTGTAAGCAATAACGAAGCCGGTGCACCTGAATAAAACTTTAAACAATTTAAGCAACTAATTTACATGACCAAGGTTTCAGCATAATGAATTGACAAGCTGCACATAGCTACATATAGAAAAACATATATATTGAAATGTAAATAGCTTGTCAATTCATTAAGCTGAAACCTTGGTCATGTAAATTAGTTTGCTTAAATTTTGTTTAATTAAATCAAACAATTTTTATTCAGGTGCAACGACTTCGCTATTGCTTACAACTTTTAAAGTTATTTCCTTAACACATAAAAAAACTTACCATTTATGTATGCTTAGATGGTCCGCTCATCAAGTTTCTATTAATAGAGTTGTCAATTTGTGCGACTACAACCTTACGTCCCCTCAGACCCAGCTGCTTGGAAACGGCCTCAAGTTTGGTCTTCCCGTTAAATTAAATCAACGGAGTACCATTGCCAATATAGAAGTAAGACTGCTTACTTCCAATATACCTATTCCTCCCACTCTTAGAAATTCAATTCTTAACATCTTAAAAAAGAAATTCAGTAATTCCGATAAGAAATTGTTTATGAGCCCATTAGAATGGCAAGCAATTAAGAAATAATAAAGAACTGATGGTTATTCCGGCTGTCATTGTATCCCGATCTCAGTACAATCAAATGGGAATGGATTTCTTAGCTATGATAGAGGGGATTGAATTCTATTCAAGGAAAATCTATTCTAAATTACATTGGAATGTTGCACGAGAACTATTTCATAATGCTATGATATTATTCTCCGACAAATTAAAGGATAAACATTTAAGAGCACCCGTTCTTCAGGTTCTTCCAAAAGTAGATAAGAAACGGTCTTTTCGCCTTTAGTTAACTGTAATTCTTCTGCCGTAGCCCTTCTTTCCAATCATAGTTATAATAAGCTTTTAAAATTAAGCATTAATTTCAGTTTTGGCGTGAGAATAGGATTGATCTTATCAAGAAAATTAAGAAACTGATATTCTTCAATTCCTATAAAAGTTTTTCATTAGACGTCGAATCTTCAGTCACGTCCATTACTTTTGATCTTATTCAAAAAAAAAAAAAAAACCTTTCAATACCTTTAAACTAAACATTAGCAGCTTTTAAAGTTATTTTGAAATTTTATACAACTACAAACGATATTTCACAGACACCATCAAATTCTGAAAAAAAAAGATAACAGTAATAAAATATTTCTGTAGAGAAATATGACTTATTATTTGTTGTTTTTAGGCCATTAAGATTGTTGATGAGTTCAGTTTATATATGTTGCTTAGACCTTATTATTATTGTTAATTATTTTTTTAAAACTTGAAGAAGCAGAAGGATGTTGTATGTGAAATATCGTTTGTAGTTGTATGAAATTTAAAATTAATTTTAAGAAGAAATGTAATTAATATATGACGAAAAGATTTTTTTTAAAGTATTATCAGCTTTTTATTTGCTTTTATTTTATTTATATTTTATTTTATATGATTTGAAAATGATATATTATCTCTAATACAAACACTTTTCCGTATTCATTTTTTTTATTTGAACGAATCATAGCAAGCAGTAGGCCTATTCATGGGTTTTTCTGCTTCGGCCATGATCGGCATTGAAGACTGTCTTTCAAATCCTTGAGATTAGCCAATTCCAAATTTTTATATACTGCCGATATGTTGATTAGATTTTTTTATACTGATTCCACTATTCAAGCAGTCATCCTGAGTATTTTTGGGAGGATCCATCCCAATAATAAATTAAACAATAGAATATGAAAATAGCAATACTATTCCTTATAGTGATGTATTAATTAAATAGATCCAATTTTGATACTGAGGTTTACCGTAACCAATAGCATGTGACAACTTTACATTTTTCCTCTTCATGTACAGTACTTCATTGAAATGCAATATCATCAACAAGGCAGTTACTAGAGCTTTCCGCCTCTCCAGCACTTCACATATATTTGAAAACGAAATTCAATTTTCTTTTTAAATTTTGTGTTCTAATGATTATCATGTTCAATTTCTTATTAAGAAATTCCTAAGTTATTCATAACTTGTATAATCCACCAAGAAACCACCTAAGAAACAAGATAACATCTTCGTATCTATTCCTTTACAGCATTCCTTATTCTCACTCTCACTGAACTTACACGTCCCTTCAATACCACTTTGACCTTTCATATTAGATCCACTTTTGCTATATTAATTAATGCACCGACTCCTCTTTCAGATGACAACCTCAGAGGCGTTATTTGTGAGTTACATTGCGTAGATCACAGTTGTCTTTATGTTGGAGAAACCCGGCAAGCAGAGAAAACCAGGGTGGCGCAGATGTTTTCGCTATCCGCAACAATGATTTCAATTATCGATTTGCGTGAGACAGTAATCACAGAAAAGATACCGGGCACTCACTGGATTCTAATAATCCCATAATTTAGGCGCACGAGCCAAATCTTACACCATTTCGAAATTACAAATGAATTGAACAGATTGCATATATGTCCAATCCATTTATAATTACGGTTTTCCTGAAAACGAAAAAAGAAATGTGCACGTAAGCCTATGATCCCACACCTCTATGCCAATAATATGGAGAATAGAAACAATTACATTTTGTTTGTGTGCATGGATGTTTCTTTGCTTGCTTATTCATTTAGGTCCTGTTCATTTTCGCTCCTGTCAATTTTGCGTCGATGTTCCAGTTCATCAATGTCCTCGAACTGTCAGTGTGGGTTTACTTTATTCGAAGGATGTTCCATCGCGCTGTTCCCGTGTTCTTCATCTCATTGATTTATTTTGTAATTTTCTTATGATTAATCACTTGGAATTCTTTCATTTTATAAATGTCAAGCTTAGACTTGACGAAACATGTCAGATTTTAAAGTTTTAATGTTTTTTATCTCATTTGTGTGTTGGTTTTTTTATTCAACTATATAATTCTTTTTAAATTTCTTCAAAGATTAGTATCAGAGAACTGTTGAAAGATTAAATAACAAGACAGCAACTGCTGAAATTTCGAGAGTTTATTTCTTATACTTTGACTGAAAACTTTCCTGTTCAAAAATTGTATAATTTTTGTTGCTGTTATTCTCTAATAAATTATAAATTGATATTTTCTATTTGACAAAAATCACGTAATGTATTTCTTTCTTTTAATGAGAACGATTTTTATCATTACTGATTTAGTTATTTGCCCTATAGTTAATTTACTTATCCAAAATCTATAGTTTCAATCAGCATGTATTTAATGGCAGTGTACTATCCTACTTTTCTGGGCTTAAATAATCTTGGTTATACAGAATTATAAGCAGCTTGTAAACTTATTTTTTTTTGTTTGGTGATACTGTAAAAGTAAAATTGGTCATTCATTTCAAGAATATAAAATCAGAAGAAATATATTCTAAGAATACTTGAGTATAAGTTCTTACAGAACTTTTTTCTCTGTACATAGCATCCTCAAACTGAAATCTTTTAAAGAATATTAAGGTTCTAAAAAAATGCGACTCTGAAATTGTTTTTCTCCCCAAGATAGGAATCTTTGACTAAAAACTTTGACAACTTATTAGTAAGCAATCTACTTAATTAAGCCATTGATATTAAGCAGACAAAGAAAAAGAAGGAAGGAATTATTGATTAAACGAGAAGTAGTTATCAACATCTAAATTACTTCGATATTAAATGAGATTACTTTGAGGTCTATTGATTCTTTGAGTAGAAAAAGTAGGAATTAAAATGACATCAAATCAAATTAACGAAATCCGACTCAAAAAACATGGAAACTATGGAAACTTAAGCTACAAAGAAAAAAGTCAACCACTACAATTATCTCAAATAAAGAAATCACGAACTTTCCAGATTTCTTTAATAAGCTGTTGTCATGGTGATAGAGAGATTTCATTTCGTTAGCTCCTAATTTATACTGCATTAACATTTCTCAAATTGTAGAACGCGGTTTACAGGATTGTGCGAACTTATATATGAAGAGAAGTAAAACAGAATTAAAGATTCTAGCAATGGAAAAGACTATCTTTAAGTTATGTGGTATAGTTTTGTTTAACCAATATGCAATGTCTTAAATTCTTATCAAAATTAAAAAAATATTTAAAATTAAATTTTTTAAATATTTGTTAAACTAGTGAGAAACACAAAACATGAAGTCTCAGTCATTAATAATCATTAAACTTCAGAAAATTTTAGTTCATTAGTTTTTTTCTTAAGAACATTTTTCTAACCTGTATTCATCTTCTTGGGTTTCCATGCTTTTCACTTTTTCAAATAGCTCTTATTATTCTTTGATTTTCTTAGTTTGTTATTTCTTGATCCTCTTTTAAGTATCTTCTTTCATCTCATTTTCCCAATGTTTTCTTTGTCTTTTTTTCCATCTGATTTCTCTCTCCCTCTCTTCCATCGTCTTTCTCTTCCTCATCTTTCTATCAGTTCTTCATTTATCCTTCTCGTCTTCATTCTTCTTCTTATCCTTTTCTTCTTCATCCTACATTCAAATCCTTGTTTTCAGTCCTTCATCTTCTCCCTTATCTTTCATTCGTTTCCATTATATATTTTTTCTTTTATTTACTTAACTCATTCCCTTTCCTTATTTTCTCTTTTTTCCTTCCTTTTTCCCCGTTTTTTCCTGTTCTTCGTCTTTATGATTCCTAATTCTTACTCGTTTATTCTCCTATTCATTGCCTCTCCTTCCTTCTGTTTTCTCTTGTTTTTCGAATATTTTCCTTATTTTTGACCATCCTTTTTCTCTTCCCACTGTTTTCTCTGATTTTTTTCCGTCTTTTTTTTCCTTCTCTTTTTTTTTATATTATTTTTGGCTCATTTCTTAATTTTTATCCATTTTTTTTCCTTCTCTTTTTTTTTTTATTCT